>JAPEVG010000750.1:0-10806 GCA_029747595.1 Trametes cubensis
AGAACGGAGGGCATATATTGTGCGAGCGGAGGGGGATACAAGATGCAAACACGCGCAGGGAGATACAGGACACAGGCATGCGCAGGAAGATACAGGACACAGACATGTGCAGGGCCTACTCGTCATCGGACACGTCTACGACAGGCACACCGACGCGGTGCTTCATGTATTGTTGCGTAAAAAACCAGGCTGCCCGCGACAGAGACTTGAACGGGACGATCTTCATGCCTGGACGACAGCCAGCGCTGACAAGAGCGGTCGTGCTAGGGGGTTGTTAGCGTTGGGGCACTGGTGGGGGTTGAGTAGCGTATTCACCGATCAAAGTAAATCCCTGGCAGGTCGCCCCGAAGGACTACAAATACATATTCTCCCTTGCGGACACGGACGCGGTCATACGACAACTCCGGGCTGTCGCGACCGGTGGTAGCGGGCGGATCGGCGGTCGTACGGGACGAAGTGGCGACACGCTTGGATGCCGGACTAGCCGGTTTAGCTCCCCAAAAGCCCCTCGCGGTCATGGTAACCTTGAGCGGGCGTGCCTTCGTCGGCTTCGACAGCGTCGACGCCTCAGAAGGAGGTGTGGGGATCGTCGCCGCAGATACGGTACCGGGTGTGAGCAGCGACGGGACGGAGGCCGAATGAGGGGCTCGACGTCCTGGGAACCTGGGATCATCGCCGATATCGTCGTCTGACGAATCAGACTCGACGGCGACGTCTGCCGGGAGACGGACGTGCACGAGGGGCGGGGGATGAATGGGCACGGGTATGTGCGACTGAGCTTCAGGCTCACGTTGCTTCGAGGTCGGTGTGAGGACGGCGGGGCGTGGGGCTGGTGGGGTCCAATCTGAGACAGACTTCGGGCCCCCATACCAGCCGCGGCGAGCATCTTCCAAGCTACGAAAGCCTTTGTACATGGCGCCAGGGAACCCCTTCACCATGGCGCCAGTGAGGCCCCTAGACGGTTCAGCGAGATGTTAGCCAGCTGCAGTCGCACAACTCAAGAGACTTCGGTACGCACCAGTTATAAAACAGCCCTATGCCTCGTCCAACCCATACAACATAGACCTTTCCTCGTGGATCCCGCGCGCCGATGGGAATGATCTCATTTTGGTTGTTGAATTTCGGTGTACTGCCCAGGGCGACGGCGAGCGAGTCGAAATCGTCTATGACGGCTTGGTCTATCTTGCCCATAGGTGCAGTCTGAGGGAGGAACGAGGGATACGACGAGGGCAGAGACAGCAACGAGAACGAGAATGAGTTGGGGGGAGATTGGAGATGATAGAGATGGGCGATGGCGCTGATGGCCTCGTTCACGTGACTCGGTCTCGCGTTTGAGGGCGCTAGGAGATGACAAGCTTGTCTCTTGCCTGCTCACCGTCTGCCAAAGGGTCCTCGACAACTTCTGGTCGCTCATACGCTAGCTCACACTGCCTTGCACGCTCTATGGCTCTTACAATGGCCTCTGCATTCTCTGAACTCAGTCAAATCGTGTACGAGGCGACTGACATCACTCGGGCTCCCACGGCGGCTTCGATGGCTACGCGGAACCGGCATAAGAAGAAACGCCAAAAGAAGAACAAAGGAGGGAAGCGAGGCAATCCAGGTGTCTTCCAGGGCGCCCGTCTCGAATTCCTAACGGCGCAATACCCCGACTACTCCAAGACTAGAGGCAAGGGTCGGAAAGTCTCGAACAAGTATTGGCCCGCCCTCTTTGCGCTCTATTGGACGCAGTTTCCCTGGTACCTGCCCATCAACGAGGAGCCGAGCGCGCTTGCCAACTACAACGAGCCGGAGGAGAGCCACGACACGTTGGCAGCGAAGAAGGACATCATCAACAGGACACAGAAGGTGAGTACATGCTTCTTGCAACCCAGGCGCGGTACTGACGTTCATGGACAGCAAATAAAATCTCATTTACGGTACCGTGCGGTCGCTACGAAGAGAAAGGAGGACAATCCTTGGCAGCCGCTGCTCGAGGCCTTGAAGACGAAGTCTGACGTCCACCCTANCCCCCCGCCGTCTCGCGTCCTGGCAACTGTACATGGCAAAGAAGCCCGAAGGCATCGACGCTGTCTATCAAGAACGCTGGCCCGAGGCCAACCTCCCTAGCACACGCAGCCTCTCGTTTCGTGCCGCAATTGCGCGTGAGCTCCTTGCTCAAGAAAGCCCGGAGTACCGCGAGGAGCTCGACGAGGAGGCCGTTCGGTTGCATGAAGAAGAGCTCGCTGAGCTTGAGGCATCCAAGCTACCTCAAGCAGATCCGTCGGACCGAGAGGCAATGCACAGGTGCGTATCACTCCTTTTGTGCGACACCAACGTCTCGGCTAACACTTCATTGCCTGTACAGGGCGCGAGAAGAGTTTGCAGCAGTTGTGCAACCGCTGTTGCAGCTGTTACGCGATTATACAGGCATGTACTGCACGCTCATTGCGGGCGTGCCGCTGCTGTCGGGCACGCAGGAGTTTGATCTTCGCGTGTAAGTCGTGCAATTTCAATGTTGTCTCCTGATACTAACGAAATCCCACAGTGTCGGGTGTGGAAGAACGGTCGGGCCTGTGCAGCAACCATGGCACACGGTAGAGGAACTGGCATTCAAGAAGGACGTGATGTACTCTTTCACGCGCTTCCTCATGAAGACGCCTGGTAAGTGCAATGTTACCCCCTCAGCACTCGCTACACATCCTGACGCATCCACAGAGTGGCTTGAGCGGATGCAGAATCTCGCGGGTGCCACATCTCCTACAGCACCCGCACCTGCCTCTGAGCCGGCGGATCGTGCAGGCTCATCCATGTCGGCGCTCGGACTACAACTCTCCGGGCTCCCTGCCGGTCCTTCCCATCCACCCGTGCCAAAAGTAGGCAAGGGAACTCATGCGAATTGTTCAAGGCGTAGCAGGAACGGTGCACGGCGTTCAAGGCGTAAGGGGCGCGGGGCAGATGACGACTCTGACTCATCCGACTCGTCCGACTCGTCAGATTCCTCATCGTCCGACTCGGACTCGACTTCAAGCTCATCTTCGGATTCCACGGACTCCAGTAGTGGGGAGAGTGATGAAGAGGTGGACGGCGAAGATGATGGCGACGACGACATGTTCACCGGTGTCCCTACTCCGACACTGGCAGAACTTGACCTTGGTGATGCCATGGGTGAACGTCTTGCCCGGCTCAGTCCCAAGGCACGGAGGCGGCAGCTCTTCGCGTTGTCGCGGTTGTCGGCTTGGGAGAGGGGCGTTGAGAACCGTAGGGCGGAGAATGCTGCCATGGTGGCGCAATACAACACGGACATCCAGGGCCTCACTAGCACTACGTCCAAGCCGAAGGGGAAGTCGAAAGGAAAGGGCAAACGGCGCGCTCAGACGTCGACAAGTGGAGAAGCTACTGCTGCTCCTAGGCGGTCTGGACGGCTGCAGAGGGGTCCCACGGCCACAGTAGGTGAGCCTGCGCCATCGACTACCCCAACGACCCACTCGCCATCGTCAACAACCATCCCGGCGCAGGTGACGACAATCACGATACCACCGATGACCAGCTCGTCAACTGCGCCAGTGCCGTCGACAACTGACTCGACGCCATCGACGACGATTCCAACGGCGACTACTGCTCCGACGCCATCGGCGACGACCACTCCGTCGACAGCCACTTCGATGCTGCTGACCACCACTCCGATGACGTCTACAACTGCTCCGACGACGACAATTCCGACGCTGTCAACTACTGCTCCGACGATGACAATTCTGACGCCGTCGACTACTGCTCCGACACCGCCGACGACTGCTTCAACGCCGCCGACGATCACTCCAACGGCTGCTCTGACACCGCCGACGACTGCTTCAACGCCATCGACGACCACTCTGACGCCACCAACGACTGCCCCGACGCCGCCAACGACTGCCCCGACGCCGTCGACGACTGCCCCGACGCCGTCGACGACTGCCCCGACGCCGTCGACGACTGCTCCGATGCCGCCAGCGACTGCTGCAACCATCCAAGTAGCATTGGTCCCTGCGCCTCCTGTCTACGACGACGTTAACGCTTGGCCATCATGGGTTGTCGAGGCCATGGACCGTATGGACAACGAGAAGAATGTGAATTATGGTGGATATTTCAAACGGGCTGTGGATTGGTGGGTAGTGTTTGAGCGTTCGCGCGGCTGGGTGACATCGGTGAGTACGATTGTCCCTCGAGAGATCTTCACTCCAGATGCTAACATCCCTCATAGACGAAGGGCCTCCCAACGGATGAACGACCGGCCGAAGTGGCGAATTGGCTCCGCATTGATCGGCGGAATCTCAAGAAGATACCGACCATCGCTGACGAGACGCAGTACGCTGCTCAGTGGCGGGCCTGGTGGAAGGCTCTGCAGCCCGATTGGAGATCGTTCGATGCAGACAACCGCCTTGAGCAGGTGGGATCAGGAGAGTGGGGCGTCCTCGACCACCCTGGCAAGAATGGGGTGCTGATGACGCTGCTTTCATTGATGTGGTGGCGAGATATTGCTACGTCCCAGACGTTGCATGACTGGCATCATGCTGCCAGGGATGTGGCCTGGACGATCTGGCAGATGGCGCTGGTAAACAGCCGGTATGTGTGTCCCTGAAGGTTTTACATCTAGCTGACTTTTATACTACAGCAAACGGTCCGCTGACAATGAAGGCCAGGTTGTCCGCCCCTCAAAGAAGGGACGTCGTTAACTGTATACTCGCCAAGTAGTGTATCTTCGTTACTACAATGTCCTGTCAGTATTACAATCAATTGATGCTTTTCCTGTGCGGTATGAATATGCGGGCAGAATGGCAGTCTTTATAGCACTTTATAGCACCTCCTTGCGAGGTACTACAGAGTTTAATATACATGGTCCATACTACCCATGAATAAGCGCCTGGAGTTCGTAATGAAGCGCCCTGTAGCAGGAGCGAAAGTAAGCGCCTGTGGGTGCGGACGACATAAGTATACACAAGCGTCTATATATCTGCCCGATCAAGAGTAAATCGGGGAGATCTGGGATCCCGGCGACAGTGCCAGGTACAGTGAGCGCCTGCCGGGGACAGTTACCACATTGGGAAGGGAGCCGAGAAGCCGAGGTGATCCTGTAGGCCCTACCCCGGAGGGCCCGGGGACTCGTAAAGTATTACGGACCAGCCTGGTTTATTTGTAAAACGGTCTGGGGGAACAACCTGTTCGTAATACTTTATTCCTACAGCAGCAGCTGGCATTGTCGATGGTTTCGGCGAGAGGTGCGATTCGCTGGCGGAAGTCAGGGAGTTCGAAGGTCGCGATGAGGAAGTTCCTCCACTGTCGCACCGTTCTAGAGAGGCGTCGGACGGCTCCTTGGGCATGTTCCGTTGCCGTGCGTACGATCATGACATGGTCGCCTGCTTCGGAGAGGGCGCGCGCTCGTCGGCCTGCCACGGTGGAGTCGTCAAAAATTCCCTGGTGCCCATTTTCACCTAAACTGCCCGCGATGATGTCGAGGACGTCTTCAACGGTTTCGAGGGCGTCTTCGAGGTTTCCCTCGATGGCGTCTAGCTCTCGTTGCTCGTTGTACAAGGAGCAGTATTCCCGAAAGAAGTACTGGAGGCCTCTTTCCGCGTCTCGCGTGACAGGGTTGGGGTTGGTGAGGAGAGCACGGATGAGTTGATTGACGTCGGGGTGTTCGGAGTAGTCGACAAGGTGGGAGTCTTCAGCGACGACCGTGCTGAGGTCCGATACGGACGAGGCGGGCGACGGCTCTCTGGAGGTGTAGTTTGGTGGTGGAGAGGCGAGGCGTTCAGCGAGTGGAGGGGGAATGGGTATTGGCTCTTGGTTTTCCTGGTCGCTGTCGTTGTCGCTCGCGACCCGAGTGCCGTAAAGCGGTGGACCCATCTTAGTCGTCCCAGCTGGTGTTGTTGCGCGTAAGGTCGGATTGGTCTAGCTTGTCGTTTGCGGGATCGAGGGGGTTGCGGTGCTCAAGAGCGGTTTCGAGGATATCAATGGTGAGGCGGAGGTGAGTAGCGATGAAGGCGAGAGCGAGGAGGTATCCGAGGGTCATGCAGGTAAGAAGCGCAACGATCATGGGCTTACGATCCCCACGACGATCTGGAGGGGTAGTCGCGGCTATGGAGGGTGTGCTCGATGACATGGTTGAAGAGGTCGTGGAGGATGTACCAGAGGAAGAGGAGCGTGATGGCGAGGAGGGCGAGGCAGTAAACGGCGAAGAGGACGGTGAGAGAGAGCATTGCGGTTCATTGCAGCTTCTTCGCCTTTTTATACTGCTGAAGGATCTCCTTGGCATTCGGAATTAGAGCGGATTCGGGTTCCCATGTGTTCTCGGCGCTGGAGTAGCCTTTCCACTTGATTTGGTAGCGGATTCCGCCTCGTGTGGTCTTGTGTCCGACAATCGCTTCGACTTCGTATTCCTCTTCTCCGTTGATAAGGTCAGGTGGTGGCCTCGTGTAGTTCGGCCCGTGGGTGTCGTTCTCCTTGTATGGGGTGAGGAAGCACGCATGGAACACGGGGTGCACCTTCCAGTGTTTCGGCAGCTCCAGCCGATAGGTCACGGGTCCGAGGACTTCGGTGATGACAAAGGGACCTTCCCGCTTCGGTGCAAGTTTCCGGGATGCGTAAGCGAGCTGGAGGTTCTTTCCTTCGAGCCAGACCTTCTGTCCCTTCTTGAATTGGGCGAACTTTCCCTTGAATCTGTCGCGCATGACGTGTCGAGCCAGTTCATGGGCTGCTAGGGCTTCATCTCGGGCCTTCTGGAGGTTTGCTAGCCGTTCTTGTACTGTCGGGGTGTTGGTCTTGGGGTATGCGATGGGGATCAGCGTTGGTTCGTACCCCATCATGAGGTAGAATGGTGATGCGTTTCGTGCCGAATGGATCCGTTGGTTGTGTGCGACCTCTGCGTCGACGAGGTGTTCCGTCCATTCGTCTGATCGCCCTTCGCAGAATATCCTGAGATAGACTTCCAGTTCTTGGTTCACGCGTTCAGTTTGTCCGTCGGTTTGCGGATGATATGCGGTGGACGGGGAGAGGGTGATGCCTAAGAGTCTTCCTAGTTCGCGCGTGACGTTGGATACGAACTGTGGCCCTCGGTCGGATATGATCTTGCTGGGTAGTCCAAAGCGTCGGTAGACGTGTCAGTGGTAGAGCGCCGCTGTGCCGATTGCGTCGATTGTTACGAATGTACGATAGGTTTCTTACGAACTGGTACGGTACCTGCTTCAAGCTCTGTACGATACGGATGTGGCAGACTCTGAGATTGTAGCTATGGTTCTGAAAGACAGGAATGGTCTCGTATTAGCTAGGACACTCTAGGACTTTCTATGCACAGTTACTTCTACGGTGCACAGTCGCTTCCGCGCAGTGCACAGGCGCTTCTGCACAGTGCACAGCGGCACTGCCACAGTGTTACTAGGTTCAACTAGCGCTGACTACTACGTACCAGAAAGTCCTTGTATACGCTAGAACATTCCGTCTACAGGCTGGTGTACATGTATATAAGAGGCGACGCCATAGAGCGACCCTCAGCTTTCAGTCTCTTTGCGAATTACGACTTGGTTTACTCGTTACCTCGCTTTCACTGCAAATACTACTACGCGCTTATCTTCGACAAGCTAGGGCTAGTAGCTGAATAGATACAAGCTCTCTATTCATTGACGTCTTAAGGCTTGAGAGTTTAAGAGTCACGCTCGAAAGCGTAACATCGATTGTCTTCTTGCATGGTGCAAAAATCACCCCCTTCGTAAGGCCATGGTCGACCACGACCAGAACACTATCGTAGCCGTGCGATTCGGGGAGATCGGTGATGAGGTCCATCGTGACGTTCCGGAATGGTCGGGTAACGTTGTCGGCTGGAATTGGTTGCGGGGGTGGGGTGGTCGGGTGTGTGTTTGGCTTGTGCTGTTGACACGTGGCGCAGCCTTCGACGTATCGCGATACCATGGTGTACATGCTGGGCCACCAGTATGATCGCCGCAGTAGTTCCAAGGTCTTGAACTTTCCTGGGTGGCCAGCGGCCGGGGAGTCGTGGTGTTGCTGGATCAGGTCTCGTCGGAGAGACTCGTCGGCTGGTACATAGCATCGGTCCCTGTAGAAGATTAGGCCATCCTTTTCTTGCCAATCGGTGAGCGCGCTTCTGATGGGTGGTGGTCCGTTGTGGTGGATGGCTGCGAGCGCATCGCAGAAGAGTCGGTCTTGGTTGGCCAGATGCTGGAACTTGGGCGCTAGGTGGGTGTCCACTAGCCGCACGAAGAGGTTGTCCGGTAGCATCGTTCGCTCGACGTTGTCATCTTCAGCACCTTGTCGGTGGTCGGGTCTTCGTGAGAGTGCGTCGGATTGCACCATTGCGGTGCCGGGGGTGTGTACCAGTTGGATGTCGAATTGCGATAAGAACAAGGCCCATCGCGCTTGTCGTCTGTTCAGTCGTTGTGGGTTGCGCCAATAGGTGAGGTTCTTGTGGTCTGATAAGATCGTGACCGGGTGTCCCGATCCTTCGAGGTAGTGTCGCCAGGCCTTCAGGGCTCGGATGATGCCCAGCAGTTCTCGATCGTAGATCTCATAGTTTCGTTCCGCTTCGGTGAATCCTTCTGACAAGTACGCGCACGGGTGGAGGTCCCCGTTGGCGTCTCGTTGCCGAAGCACTGCTCCGGTGGCCCATTGGGAGGCGTCGGACTCCACGACGAAGGGCTTGTCGACGTCGGGCATTTGCAACACCGGGGCCGTTGCGAATCGTTGTTTTAGCGCGTCGAAGGCCTTCTGGCATTCCGTGGTCCATTCCCATCTGGCGTCCTTCTTGGTCAGCGCGTTGAGTGGTCGCGCAATCTCCGAAAAATGGTCGATGAATCGTCGGTAGAAGTTGCCGAATCCGAGGAATGATCGGACGTCCTTGACGGTTGTCGGTTCTGGCCAGTCGAGTATCCCTTTTACCTTGACGGGGTCCATGGCGATCTTGTTCTCGCTGATGATCATTCCGAGGTACTCCACTTCTGAGGCGTCGAATATGCACTTTTCCAGCTTGAGGTATAGATCGTGTTCCTTGAGTCGCTCGAGAACGCGCAGGGTTCTCTTCCGGTGCTCTTCTAGGTCTGCCGAAAAGATCAGTATGTCATCCATGTATATCACTAACCATCCTTCGTCGATCATGTCTGCAAAGATCGCGTTCATCATGGCTTGGAAGGCAGAGGGGGAGTTTCGAAGGCCAAAGAACATGACCATCGGTTCGTACAGCCCCTTGCTGGTTCTGAAGGCAGCCTTCCACTGGTCGCCGTCTTTGATGCGAACATTGTTGTATCCTGAGCGAAGGTCCAGCTTGGAGAAGACCTTTGCGCCGCGTAGCTTGTCGACCAGTTCTGAGATGAGTGGTAGTGGGTACTTGTTGGGAACGGTTCCTTCGTTGAGGTATCGATAATCCTGGCAGGGCCGTAGCGTTCCGTCTTTCTTGCCGACAAAGAAGAATGGGGATGCCATGGGCGAGTTCGAGGGTCGGATGTAGCCTTTCCGCAAGTTCTCTCGGATGAATTCTTCCTCGGCTTCTAGCTCCTTCGGCGTGAGTTGATACCGCTTGAAGTCTTTCGGCGTGAAATCTTCCTTGAGTTCGATAGCCAGGTCCCAAGGTCGCGAAGGTGGGAATCGTTCGGACGCCTTCTTCTCGAAGATGGCCGCGTACTCCCGGTATGGCTCAGGGAGCATTTCTTCGAACGTCTTCTTTTCTTCTTGTGCCTGTTGCTGTTGGGCAAGCGCCATCGCGGGGTTGACCTTGGCTCGAATCCAGACGTTGGCTGCGATCGCAAACCGGAGTCCTTGCGGGGCTCGTCGGATTCTTCCGATGGTGGGTCCAGGTCCAATCTTCGTGGGTTCGTAGTCGTGTTCCATGGTGAGGGGAGATCCGGGTCGAGGCATGTCTCCGTGCCATTCGGTCGTGTGCGATGTCATCATGGCTTCGTGTTCTCCTCGGAGGTAGGCTATCAGCAGATCTTGATCATCGGGTTCTTCTTCTGGGTGCACGTCGGAGAGCGTAACTCGTTCGATGTTCTCATAGATCGGCTCCGTGACTGGTACTTCCGTGGTTGCGTCTTCGTCTTCTTTGTCTGCTTCTTTGTCTGGCTCTTCTTCGGCTGGCTTGGGTCTTCCGGTGAAGGGGTCTTGGTCAGGGAACCACATTGCGCGCAGGTGTTCTGTGATCGTTCGGTTTACTCGAGCGGGATCGATGTCGAGGGTTCCTTTCGTGAAGTCGATGTTGGCGTTGACACGCTGTAGCCATGGCAGGCCCAGGATGATTGGTTCCTTTCCAAGCGATGTGATCAGGAACCGTACGATGTGTCGATGGTGCCCGGCTTCGATTTCGAGGACTGCGCATCTCTTGATGTCACCTGCTTCATTTCTGGTTCCGTCAGCATTGTATACTCGGATCGGGGTGTCCAGGGGTCTGAGCGGAAACTTGTGTTCTTTCGCAAACCTGTGGTCCATGAATACTTCTCCAGCTCCAGTGTCGATGAGGGCTTTCGTTTCGACGCTTAGGTCCGCGTGGATAGATAACGGAATTCTCATAGACTGACGAGAAGTCTGCGCTACTATTACACGGCGGACCTTGGTACGCGGTCGTGACGTCGAGACACGCCGGTTCTTCAAAAACCCTTGTTGGAAAAGCTTGCGAGGATCTCCTGAGCGTCGCGGTCTTCTTCAAGCCCNTTCAGTGCGGTTCGAATTCTTGCTGCGATGAGCTGCGTCTTGTCGGCTGCTTGGCCGTTGATGGATCTGGTGTCTTCGTCGTCGTCGCTTTCGTCTTCTTCGACTTCGGTAATGCGGGCCTTGGCAGTAGGCTTCGTCCTC
>JAPEVG010000751.1:0-10787 GCA_029747595.1 Trametes cubensis
GCAACGGCGCGCCAGTCGACCTAGTGGAGCTCGCGAAGGTGTGACCGGAGAATCCGTCCGCGGGGGCTGAGGCTGGCGTGCTAGTGAAAACATTTGGAAGCAGTCTTGTCGGATGTATCAGTATCCAGTNATCCACGCGCATGCGCAACCACGGGGGCACTGCACCCATTTATCCGCGCGCAGGCCATTCCGCGCGGCGTGCCGTCCGACGCGCAGGAAGAGAGCAAGTGAAGTGGTAGCATCTTAGTGCCGAAGCACGCACCCTCTTCGCGGACTGCGTGTGCCCGCGGGCGTCATGGCGTGCCGCATTACACAAACTCAAATACCGTCGGGAGCGCGCGCTCGGAGGTATTACGGCAACCCACCCTCAGCGCGAGCGTAGGGCATCGAAGCACGCGCATTCCTCGGCGAATCAACCAGGGCACAGGAAACGGGCACACCACCGTGGGCAGAGAGCAGTCCGGTGCGCAGCTTTATATAGCATGCTTATGCCCACGGACATACGATTCACGGCGCAAACGGAGCGAACTCCGCGAATTGAACGTGTGCTGTGGCATAGCTCAGGGCAGAAGGCTTCCGTGGTGGCATGAACGAGTCGAGTAATGAGACTTGCGCTTTTCACTGCCAGGCCGGTGGTCTGGGCGGTGGGTAGAGTGAGGCTGAGAACCCGAGGGAAGACGAAGTCGGCTTGTCGCTGCCAATGCCTGTCACGGGACGCTAGATCTTGGTACCTCAAGCCCGGAATGCGTCTCGACGTCTTCGGGATCGTCGTTACACATTCCTGGGCTAAGACGCCGCGGCATTCAGGTAGGCTTACGGTCCGGGAACGAGGGGATTAGGGTGGTGCTCACTTATGTTGACACGCCGTGACAACAGTGGAACTGACGCACTGGAGTGCGAGACAAACAGCACGAAGGAAACGGGCCGCTGTCCATACGTGCACATGGGTCCACGTTGACAACGGTGTGTGCGAAGCCCAAGAACGACACTTGAATGAGCTTGAACGGCAAGATGAGAGGCAGAAGGGTCGCTCGCACCTTACACGCCAGTAAACAAATCCACCCTAGAAAATGCGCAGCATCTGTGTGAGATTGGCGTGCGCACGCAGAGGGCGTAGAAGCGGCGTTCAACAGTGCGGGAAAGTGAGAGGGTGAGAGATTGGAGGTTTCTTGAGAACGGTGCCGTTATGACAGCGGTGGGCGTCGGACCGATGAGCAAGACAGAGACGGTAACGAAGGGCTCGCATGTATCCTGTCTGTGTTGCGTGTATCGGGGCATCTAGCCATAGAGAGGGACGAATATTACTGTAGATGCATTACCGAAAGCGATCTTCATAGCTGGTATAAATAATTGCTGAGAACGCCGAGACCTCCCTGACGTCTGCCAAGGCCTGAGAGGGAGAAGACAAGTGCAACAGACCTCGGTTAACATAAGCAAACAAGGGATGAAAGGCGTACGCACGTCCACAAGCTCATTGGGTAGCCCCTCCAAGGCAAGATGGCACCACCTGGCCAGACCAGGAAGCATTGCCGCTAGCCTCTCTCTCGGCTCCTGGCCCATCATCGGATCTCCCTGTTCGTTGTGCGATCCAAAGACGTTCTTCTCCACTCCTTGGAACAACACCTCCATCGCCTGATCGAGGCACACTTCAAGCACACGATCGAAAGAGCCGGATGTAAGATGCGTGCGCGTCTCATCGAGGAACGCGTTGAATTTAGGGTCGTTAGCCGTTGCTAGCCACGGAGGGATGCCGCCCTGTGTGAGCACATGTTGTAGCGTCTCCGCTGTTGGTGGAAGTAGTGTCGACAGGAAGCTGCAAGATAGATACGTCAATTTTCGTGGGATACTAAGAAACCAAGATTGCGGGCATGGGTTCAAGACGTACTTGATACGGCGTTCCTTGCCCTCGAATGTCACTTCATACTCGACTCTGCGGCGGACATCGTTGATTAGACGATGTAGTTCCGCGGCGTTGAGCTTCGTCTTCAATGAGACGCTGTGGTGCGTCTGTCAGCTGCTTCCTTATACTAAACCAATGAAATAGCAACACGCACCCCTCGAAGACTTCCTCAACTCCTCGTCGCACCCGCTCACCAACATCCTTCCAACCAACATGCAAAATCCACCAGCTGAGGGTCAGGAATTTCCTCTCAGTCTCCTCGCTCACGGTCTCGGATTCCTCGAGAATATCAGTGTCGATATCCTCGAGGCTCCGGTCACCCCAGAACAGCGAGTATACGGATGTGCTGTATTCCAGCTGGTCGCGTATTCTCTCGTCACGTTCTTGTTGGATTAGTGATTGGATGTACTTGGTTCGACCGAGTATACTGAGCTGAATGTGCGTGAACAGGGATAGGAGGGTGATCGAGTATATAACGGTCAATGTCCGCGTAAATGCTGCAATAGTATCAGTTCGCATTCCACAAGACCAGGTGTGCACCTACTCAGCATCTTCACTTCTCTCCATAGTTCGGCCTTACTTCTGGTGGCGGGGCTCAGAGACTCCAGATGGGCGTTGGGGGACGCCTGGAAGTGTTGAGACACGGGCTGAACAGAATACAAGGGACTTACTGAGGAATGTGATGGACCAGGGACGACAGAACTTGACATCGAACTAGTGGTCAAGATGGAATCCGACAGGTCTGCTCCCTCACTGGATTTGGGGGAAGTTGAAGTGGTGTTGTTATTACCGGCAGGTTCAAGCGACGCTTGGGACACCTGCGAGGATTGCATAGACGAGACCCAGCTTGCTGAAGACGCAGATAAATCTGTAGTAACGCCATCATTGGATGAGATCACAGACACGGAGCCGTTGTCGGACCGTATGTCTATATCCGGCGCGCGAGAGTGGTCCACACTAGACGTCTCAGATGGCGCAGACGGAGCTTGGGTTTCCAAACGTTCCTTGGATGCTTTCGAGTACGACTGCAATTCTTGTGTGACCCCTTCGACGTCCATGTCTTGCAGGATATGAGCACCCAAGGTAGGAAGTAATGCCATTACGGTGAAGGATATGTCTTGCTGGTTTTGGTCGAACCTCCTTCGTAGACTAAAGATGAAATTGTCCAGAGCTAAGCAGTGATGCTAAGACAAATGATGCGCGTAGTATGACTTACTTATCTCGTGCAGCACGTTCCTGTAAGATGGTATTCCGGACATCCTCTAGCCGTGCGGAGACATAGCGTCCGATGAAGTACGCGCCGCCGACATATCCTGCCGCCTTCGAGAGTCCGCGTCGCCGTTCACTGAAGTAGCTTCCTAGGGCATTGAACATTCCGAGCAGATGGTCGTGGCATGAAAGCAAGGGCGGTGAGCGGGCGTCCCCAAGTTCATCGACCCACTTGTCGAGGAGGCCTCCGCGCTGCCGCCGGGCGTGGGCAGGTCGCCGGCGCTGCCAAACACGTGCTCTCCCTGTCGGCCGCTCGCGCCAAACCTTCCCTTCCACCACCATCCTACTTTCCGACAAACATGGTCTGCTCGCGTTTTATATACTCTGTGGCTCGTCTGACGGTTTGACACGATAATCGCAGGGCGGAGGAGCGAGATATCCCTACCCCAAGGAGGTCTGGTCGCCAGCCGGTAAGTGCCCGTCAATCCACACGACTTGTTGACTATCGTCCTTCGGTCGGTCCTCAACTCATGTACTCGCAGGTGGCTGGTGGACGCGACCATCGAACTGGAAAACCAACACTGCAATTGCTTTCGCTGGCATTCTCACTGTTACATACGGTGTATTCACCATTAGCGCGGACAAGGAGGTGCGTGGGATGTTACTACCAATGGTGACGTGCTCCTAAAGTCGTATAACATACTGCAGAAGCGGACTGTACAACCAATCAGGCCTATTCCGTCCATGAGAGTGCGTAACATCACCGCCTTAGTACTCCTTGTTTCCCCTAACATTCTACGCAGTGGGCGAAGGAGTACAGGGAGCAGAAAGATGCGGCATAGATGCACCGGTCTATACATTTTCTGGCCCATTGTTGCAATGCGACAGCCTCCAAAGATCTTCTCTACTGTCGTGGACCTTTGCATACGCGGAGTCTCGCTGAAGATGGTCCTGCATTCAGCCGGATGCGATGTCAACGAGTACGTCTGTGCTGCTCCACCCAACGCATCCGGGATTTCTCCGTCGCACCGACGTCTGTCGCCAACTTGGGCATGTAGTAAGTGGCCATTCAGCAAGCGAGATCTTCCGCCTCTTTCACTCGTACCGCGCAATTACCGTGATAAGGCTTTGCTATATTCTCAGAGCATCGCAGCTGTTGCGGCTTCTCGAAGGCCAGTTGTTGCTTCCCTACGTAGAAGGGTGCCTGGTATGTACACATTATATGCTCTGAAATCATCCCCTTGCAGAGGGTATAGATGAGGTCAAGTTCGTGTTCCTCCGAAGGGCGTCGGCACTACCTCGGGATCGACCACGGTTGCGCCCAGGTCGCCTCGCAATGCAGACGAAGATGCCGTACAGGATAGAGTGGAGTGAGCGCGAGGGTCGGACTTCGTCGCAGCCTTGAACGAGCTCAGCAAGACCAGCCCTGCAAACGGGTGCGAGCAATTCGGAGAAATCTGGAGCTAAATTTCCGTGAATCAAGTGCAAGATCGACCAACAGTCACTGCCCGCATCTACTTCGTATTGCCTATACGAAAACGGTGTAGTATCGTGGCGTCTAGGCGAGTGATTCATGCGCGATGCTGCCAAGCGTGACGATACTATACAGGCAGGGTACCGAGTGCAACGCCGGCATACTTCCGACGCAATCGTACTCGTGGGCCTCTCTGTGATTCTATGCTGGAGCTGAACGCTGCAAGACCGTGGCATACGATGTCTGTTGTTCATCCCATTCCTCCATCATATCCCACTCGTCCAACTCCAACGCTGAAGACGGCCACTTGTCAGACAGCTTCGTCTCGTCTTCCAAAGCAACGACCCTGCCGACTGCGTTGACAATCTCGAAGTCATCCGGGACGCCTCTCCCTGCAGACCGTCACGAGCTTCAGTCAGGTTGGGGCTTGAATCCAGCTCTACGGCTCACCTTTCCCCCTAGGCTTCATCGGCTTCGCAATGTCCATAATTCGAACCTCCCGTGTTGAGTGCTTTTGCCTCTCCAGTTTGTCGCCGTCGCCGTCAACGATACCCTTCCTCTTCCAGTCTTCGTCGTCAGCTCGCGAGGGAGCGGCATCCACATAGGCGTCCTTTGTTGAGCCGATAGCAGTCCCGCATACGAACCTCCGCGACACGTACGTCTTCCCGTCGTCCCGCCCTGGGTTTCGACGTGGAGGCTGCGACCTGCGCGAGCGCGACTGTTGTTTCCATGGCTTCACATTCTTGTAATATTCGAAATCCACCGGGTCGAGCTCCTCCTGGATCGAGTCAGGAGAGCACCGTCAGATCGTGGCCCGACGCGGATGTCAAGCCCAGCGGCGGAAGCTTGTCTTGCTCCTCCGTCTCGGGCAGAGGGCGGTAGGACAGGCGAGGGGCGTGGGTCAATGGAGAGCTCACCAGCGGTGCATGATGGTTCAGCTCGTCCAGCCTTCCGAGCACTGTCTTGGTGACTTGTCGTGTGCCGGGGATGATGGGACGAACGACGATGGTTGTAGATTGTTTCTTGCTGCGAGAAGGCATTGTGGTAATGGCGCGAGCGCGTTTTGGGTTACTGTGAGTTTGTTATCGCCATGTGACAGTCGGCGTGCTCATATATGCACAACAGGGGGCTGTTCGTTGAGTCACTGTGACTGACATACCCGAAAGCCATTCGGCTCTGGGTTCAATGACTTCGTCTCACGGGCGGTGGCTCCGGGCGGTGACTCAAGATCACGCACAGTCATTCGGTACGGACAGACACTGCCGAGCAACGTTTGCACGCACCCTGTTACTGAAGTCATCATTCAGCGCTTTAGTATCGGCGCCGAAATTCGCAGAGTCTGTCGAGTGACTCTTCTCTGGTTCACGTTCTCCCGAATGCAGCCATGCATCGCTCAGCTCTGGACGCAATCTAGAGGGGCATCAGAATCACGAGCTAACCGTTTTGATCCACATACGCGCCTTCAGGACCGAGTATTGAATGCTCAGTGCTGAACCGAACACCACTTACATGGCTGCTACACTCTCGCGCGGTGCGGGCAATGGCACATAGTGCATTTCTACACGAATCCGCATACGAAACTCCAAGACAGCCGCGTTTGCTGCATCACTACATTACTGTGATTAGTGAGAGCAAGCGTATCCGTTTGCATTCCGAACAGTGATGTAGGTACATGGGAACAAGAAACTCCAACTCGACTGGAAACAGTGTGAAGGACGAGGATCGTAGGGGTATGTTGCTCGCCGCAGGGCAGACGGGCCCATGAAGGGTGGCTGGATCACTCAATAGTGAAATTACAGGAGTGCGCGATGGATGAGGGTTCGAGGATGTGGCTTGAATGAATAGCGGGGATGTCAACGAATCAATCGATTACCTCTAACGCTTCTTCGGCTTCTGCTTCTGCGTCGTAGTCGATTCGCCTTTAGATCGGAATGCATTGACTCTTTGTGGGAGAGGCCCGGCGGTATCAGCGTTCAGGTCTTCCTCGTCTCGAGAAGCCGAGGATGCCTGTGGGATACCACTGGGAGTGATTGTCTCGACGGAATCCGGCTGGAGGTCAGAATATGTCGCAGAGGTCCCTGGAACGTCGCTACTGCCGCCCCTAATGCCCCTTTTGCTGCCACCAAGCGACGAAGATGTTATGGAATAGTCGGGCAGCTGGTCTTCAAGTTTCTGTATCTCAGGCCATTGGTTCTGCTGTAGTACCTTGTCGAAGGCAGCGAGGATGGCGTGGTGGGAATGAAGAGGGGGTATTTCAGACTCCTGGGTGAAAGGGTTGACCCTCGGTTCGCTGGAGCATATCACCTCCAACGAACTAATCGTTGCCGCTTGAATGAGATCTTGTGGGGCGATTAGATCGTACTGACATTTGCAAAGTGCGGAGAGATCGGTGAGAAGGGCGATGAACGGATGGTGGCGAGGGTACCGGTGCGTGAAGAAGCCGTATCCCGAGGAGGTGGATATCCACTTCTGGGAGCTGCCTGCACCTTCCGCGGTTGCTGAGTCGTAGAGATAGGCCATGTATTGAGCAAGGGCTTCGCGGTTTTTGGACTGTTCCGTCTGAAGGTGCTTCAATGCAATCCAATTGAGGATGTGCATGGCCGACTCAAGATCGTCGGAGAGGACATGGGGCTTGTCTGAATATGTCACAAGGCCAGCAGATAGGAACTGCCATGTACCCTATACGTCGATTTTAAGGTGGTCAGCCGTGAACTAAGTTTCATGCCATCGGGGCGCTTACCGAGCGAGAAGGCTGGGAAGGTTTGGGGTTGAGAACAAGTTGCTTCGGTTTAGCTAGATCCCAATCGGCAAGCAGACCGACGACTTCTGGTTTCGGAATGGTCGGTTTCTCGAAGATGAGGATGTTTCCAACGCTCAGGTCGCGGTGGAGAATCCCATGGTTCTCCCATGCAAACTTATGAGCTACCTGTAGGTCAGTCCCACATCGTAACGAGGAAGCCTTAGTACGCACCTTCAAGAGCGTCGCGCACGACAGAAACAAGCTCGCGCCAATCGTTGAACGATGGCAGCCGACGGCAAATCTCTTTCATCACGAGACGCGAGTGCACTTTGTCAGGAATGGAGGGAGTCAAGAACCGGCCAGACAGAGTCCGCTGAACACTGTCCGGGCTAGTGCTCGTGAGAACGTCCCCTCCTCCCACCAATGTCGGGATGAACTTGCATGGATTGTTTTCGTCGGTCGAGAGTTTGACGTATACATCGTATTCCGTGAGGTGATCGGGGATGTCAGCCCTCCAGTAATCTTTAACGAAGACGATCGCCTTCCGGGCAACATCATAAGCGGCAAATCCACGAGTGCCTCGACCTGTCATCGAGTGGCTCCTGAAGAGAGGTCGGCCGACTAAAAACTCGCGCGCCGATACGTTACGACCAGGTCGGTCTCTTGTGAACCACCGGCCCCGTATGGTGAGTTTGAAGATAGGCCATCCTGGTGTGGTCGCCTTCTGGAGAACCGAATAGATGTACGGCTGGTCCGAGTACTTCGCAGGAAGCTCCCGAAACATCTTCGCCTCTTCCGCGGTAGCTGGCGTCGCAGTCGGATCGAAGCCACGCCCCGCGCGACTTGCTTTAGTGTAGCGGTAGATGAAAGTCGCAAAAGGGATTGGATCTTCGACGTAGTTGAATGGCTCCGATACCAGTGCTGCTGTTCGATCTACTCGAATGAGGCGCGCGTAGTGGCGAAACACAGAGATGATGTAGGCAAAGCATCTGTGCTGACGCAAGCATATTTCACGAGCATACTCGATGAGCTGGCCTCTAGCATCTTCGCGATCGACAGCGTCCGGTAGCTCCGTGGAGGGCCGCTCGAAATCGAAGGGCGCCAAGCGTGGGTTGTGCTTCGACAATGAACTCGGAGTGAGCCCACACAGTCCTCCCTGCATGAAGTGGGTTTGTAATCGCCACCAATGAGAATGTTCAACGCATAGGTCAGCATACTCCGTCACTGAAGAGAATTCGGGCGCCTTCACTGGAACGTTTGTCGGAGTTCGACAATGTGACTAGCTCTCGTAATTCCTGCGTATTCGGATATAGTATGAGGTCAGGCTTGAGCTTGTTCGTATCACCGTCCTCGTCTGTGCCTTGAGTGATCGTATCTGCGTTACTGCCCGTGACCTTCATCACAAAGCTTTTCCCCTCGCCACAGGCATCCAATACATCCGTGAAGCCCTGGCACTAGAAGAAGTGCTTAGAACTTGCCTCCTCACATGCGAGAGACGACAATGCGACGTACGAGTCCCGGGTACATTCCTTTCTCTTTCGCATCCAGTGCCACCTTGAAAGGCTTCAGTTGCGACTTGACTGCTTTCGGTAGATCTGGTCCAGGGAGACAGGTCTGCAGCCAATGTGAGACGGGTGAGAACTCGGCAAAAACCATTTCTTCCGACAGAGCGGCGCGACTAGCAGCGGCGGCGGCTTTGGCGTCGGGTCTCTTGAAAGGAGGAGTTTTGTATTGGGTGAAGCTCGATAGCTTTGGTTTGACTATAGTAGCACTACGCTCCCGTCCACTGTTGGGGTCGTCGGTATGAGGGAGTGTTTGGGCGGTTGGGGCGCGAGCTGCGTCGTTTTCCATGGTCAGTTCGAATAGAAAGCGAGGTAGTCGTTCAAAACTCCACCTTCCAGTGACTGCTTTTATAGAGAATGCGTACAGCTGGCAACGCGCCGGCTGCACACCGTCCGTTGATACAGACAAGGAGGGATTCCAACTTGCTCCACACGGGACTGGCCAGCACATCGTTATGACAAAGTCGCACAAAAAGGATGTGTTGCAACGTACCGGTATCCAGGGTGCTGACAAGCCGGGCAATACGCTGCGCCACGTTGCTAGGCACGATGGGCACTTTGAACAAAGCAATTGTGGTGGCTCTTATATGCTGGGAGGTAGTTCAGTGCCAAGTGGCCGGAAATCGGTGGGGTCGTGGCTAATTGTGATGCCGCGTGATTGGTGTTTAGCGCGACCTAGAAAGGCAGGTATTCAGACCGGTACCGGAGGTCACGTACGACAAGCCCCACGCGAACATCCTTGGATGGTCACTTGTACTAGTCGTTGCACATGAAAACCTCCGGGACGTACGACTATTATGAGGCCAAAGCTTATTGTTGCATCAGGAATGAGGTGTGAGTCAATGGAGAGCTCACCAGCGGTGCATGGTGGTTCAGCTCGTCTAGCCTTCCGAGCAAGGCTGGCCGCTCTTGGTGACTTGTCGTGTGCCGGGGATGATGGGACGGACGACGATGTTTGCAGACTGTTTCTTGCTGCGAGAGGCATTTTGGCATTGGCGTGAGCGCGTCGAGGTGTCTGCGTTCTCAATGACTATTCGTGACTTGGGGTCATCGCCCGCAGGGCGAAAATCGCGTGTCCCTGGGCCGAGTAGCATTTGGTCGGTTAGTCACCTTGACTCAACAAACACCGCCAGGAGCCTGCTTTTGCATATATATGAGGCATTGACAGTTCCATGGAGGCAATCAACTCAAAATAACCCTGTGCGTTCCACACGTGCTGTGGTTGAAGCTTGAAGTTGTGACTACTAACCAATCGCCGTGAGGTACCCATATTTCGGTGCCGAACTTGGCACAACGGTTGGTCGTTAAGTGACTCCCCTTTCGCTCGAGTCAACTCGCGCTGCAACCATGTCATTGTATCACGGCGATGTCGCGATTCACAGAGTCACGAAGATCCCTAGATTTATCATTGTAGGTGGTCAACAAAGGGAACCGCCGTGAGCTGCAACCGACGATATCACCAGAAGACACTTGCATGCGACGATTCTACGTATGCTGACAGGTCCAGATACTAAGCAAATCGATGATCCATCGTCCAACAGAGGGGGCTGCACAGGAAGAATGGGGAATCAGAACTGTGGGGTATGGTAGCGTATAACAGATCAGGGAGTTCCATAATGAACGATGGACGATATGCCTCACGCTACTTCTGTTTCCGCTTGCTTCCTGACGATTGGCCATCAGTCCGGAGTGCACCAACCCGGTGTGGGAGGGGAATGGTGTCATCTTTTGAACCCTCCCCCCTCCGAGCCCCTGAACGCGTCTGCGGAGCGCTCACACCGCGTTTGCTTCCCTCGCCCTCAGCTTTGGAAGACGACACCTTCTGTTTGCTATTGCTGCTAGTGCTCTCGGAGTCCAATTGACGTTTCTTCTTGCTGCTGTGGCCTTCTAACCCGGCGTCAG
>JAPEVG010000752.1:0-10753 GCA_029747595.1 Trametes cubensis
GAAGCCTACTGCCAAGCCCGCATTACCAAAGTCGAAGAAGACGAAAGCGACGATGACGAAGACACCAGATCCATCAACGGCCAAGCAGCCGACAAGACGCAGCTCATCGCAGCAAGAATTCGAACCGCACTGAAGGGGCTTGAAGAAGACCGCGACGCTCAGGAGATCCTCGCAAGCTTTTCCAACAAGGGTTTTTGAAGAACCGGCGTGTCTCGATGTCACGACCGCGTACCAAGGTCCGCCGTGTAATAGTAGTGCAGACTTCTCGTCAGTCTATGAGAATTCCGTTATCTATCCACGCGGACCTAAGCGTCGAAACGAAAGCCCTCATCGACACCGGAGCCGGAGAAGTATTCATGGACCACAGGTTTGCAAAAGAACACAAGTTTCCGCTCAGACCCCTGGACACCCCGATCCGAGTATACAATGCTGACGGAACCAGAAACGAAGCAGGTGACATCAAGAGATGCGCAGTCCTCGAAATCGAAGCCGGGCACCATCGACACATCGTACGGTTCCTGATCACATCGCTTGGAAAGGAACCAATCATCCTGGGCCTGCCATGGCTACAGCGCGTCAACGCCAACATCGACTTCACGAAAGGAACCCTCGACATCGACCCCGCTCGAGTAAACCGAACGATCACAGAACACCTGCGCGCAATGTGGTTCCCTAACCAAGACCCCTTCACCGGAAGACCCAAGCCAGCCGAAGAAGAGCCAGACGAAGAAGCAGACAAAGAAGACGAAGACGCAACCACGGAAGTACCAGCCACGGAGCCGATCTATGAGAACATCGAACGAGTTACGCTCTCCGACGTGCACCCAGAAGAGGAACCCGATGATCAAGACCTGCTGATAGCCTACCTCCGAGGAGAACATGAAGCCATGATGACATCGCACACAACCGAATGGCACGGAGATATGCCTCGACCCGGATCTCCCCTCACCACGGAACACGACTACGGACCCACGAAGATCGGACCTGGACCCACCATCGGAAGAATCCGACGAGCCCCGCAAGGACTCCGGTTTGCGATCGCAGCCAACGTCTGGATTCGAGCCAAGGTCAACCCCGCGATGGCGCTTGCCCAACAGCAACAGGCACAAGAAGAGAAGAAGACGTTCGAAGAAATGCTCCCTGAGCCATACCGGGAGTACGCGGCCATCTTCGAAAAGAAGGCGTCCGAACGATTCCCACCTTTGCGACCTTGGGACCTGGCTATCAAACTCAAGGAAGACTTCACGCCGAAAGACTTCAAGCGGTATCAACTCACGCCGAAGGAGCTAGAAGCCGAGGAAGAATTCATCCGAGAGAACTTGCGGAAAGGCTACATCCGACCCTCGAACTCGCCCATGGCATCCCCATTCTTCTTTGTCGGCAAGAAAGACGGAACGCTACGGCCCTGCCAGGATTATCGATACCTCAACGAAGGAACCGTCCCCAACAAGTACCCACTACCACTCATCTCAGAACTGGTCGACAAGCTACGCGGCGCAAAGGTCTTCTCCAAGCTGGACCTCCGCTCAGGATACAACAACGTTCGCATCAAGGACGGCGACCAGTGGAAGGCCGCTTTCAGAACCAGCAAGGGGCTGTACGAGCCGATGGTCATGTTCTTTGGCCTTCGAAATTCTCCCTCCGCCTTCCAAGCCATGATGAACGCGATCTTCGCAGACATGATCGACGAAGGATGGTTAGTGATATACATGGACGACATACTAATCTTTTCGGCAGACCTAGAAGAACACCGGAAGAGAACCCTACGCGTCCTCGAACGACTCAAGGAACACGATCTATACCTCAAGTTGGAAAAGTGCATATTCGACGCCCCAGAAGTGGAGTACCTCGGAATGATCATCAGTGAGAACAAGATCGCCATGGACCCCATCAAGGTAAAAGGAATACTCGACTGGCCAGAACCGACAACCGTCAGGGACGTCCGATCATTCCTCGGATTCGGCAACTTCTACCGACGATTCATCGACCATTTTTCGGAGATCGCGCGACCACTCAATGCGCTGACCAAGAAGGACGCCAGATGGGAATGGACCACGGAATGCCAGAAGGCCTTCGACACGCTAAAACAACGATTCGCAACGGCCCCGGTGTTGCAAATGCCCGACGTCGACAAGCCCTTTGTCGTGGAGTCCGACGCCTCCCAATGGGCCACCGGAGCAGTGCTTCGGCAACGAGACGCCAACGGGGACCTCCACCCGTGCGCGTACTTGTCAGAAGGATTCACCAAAGCGGAACAAAACTACGAGATATACGATCGAGAACTGCTGGGCATCATCCGAGCCCTGAAGGCCTGGCGACACTACCTCGAAGGATCGGGACACCCGGTCACGATCTTATCAGACCACAAGAACCTCACCTATTGGCGCAACCCACAACGACTGAACAGACGACAAGCGCGATGGGCCTTGTTCTTATCGCAATTCGACATCCAACTGGTACACACCCCCGGCACCGCAATGGTGCAATCCAACGCACTCTCACGAAGACCCGACCACCGACAAGGTGCTGAAGATGACAACGTCGAGCGAACGATGCTACCGGACAACCTCTTCGTGCGGCTAGTGGACACCCACCTAGCGCCCAAGTTCCAGCATCTGGCCAACCAAGACCGACTCTTCTGCGATGCGCTCGCAGCCATCCACCACAACGGACCACCACCCATCAGAAGCGCGCTCACCGATTGGCAAGAAAAGGATGGCCTAATCTTCTACAGGGACCGATGCTATGTACCAGCCGACGAGTCTCTCCGACGAGACCTGATCCAGCAACACCACGACTCCCCGGCCGCTGGCCACCCAGGGAAGTTCAAGACCTTGGAACTACTGCGGCGATCATACTGGTGGCCCGGCATGTACACCATGGTATCGCGATACGTTGAAGGCTGCGCCACGTGTCAACAGCACAAGCCAAACACACACCCGACCACCCCACCCCCGCAACCAATTCCAGCCGACAACGTTACCCGACCATTCCAGAACGTCACGATGGACCTCATCACCGATCTCCCCGAATCGCACGGCTACGATAGTGTTCTGGTCGTGGTCGACCATGGCCTTACGAAGGGGGTGATTTTTGCACCATGCAAGAAGACAATCGACGCAATCGGCACAGCGGCGCTCTACCACCGACACGTCTACCGACGCTTCGGACTACCCAGCAAGATCATATCCGACCGAGGGCCACAGTTCGTATCCAACGTCACGCGCGAACTAGGAAGACTCTTAGGCATCACCCTCTCCCCGTCCACCGCATATCATCCGCAAACCGACGGACAAACTGAACGCGTGAACCAAGAACTGGAAGTCTATCTCAGGATATTCTGCGAAGGACGATCAGACGAATGGACGGAACACCTCGTCGACGCAGAGGTTGCACACAACCAACGGATCCATTCGGCACGAAACGCATCACCATTCTACCTCATGATGGGGTACGAACCGACGCTGATCCCCATCGCATACCCCAAGACCAACGCCCCGACAGTACAAGAACGGCTAGCAAACCTCCAGAAGGCCCGAGATGAAGCCCTAGCAGCCCATGAACTGGCTCGACACGTCATGCGCGACAGATTCAAGGGAAAGTTCGCCCAATTCAAGAAGGGACAGAAGGTCTGGCTCGAAGGAAAGAACCTCCAGCTCGCTTACGCATCCCGGAAACTCGCACCAAAGCGGGAAGGCCCCTTTGTCATCACCGAAGTCCTCGGACCCGTGACCTACCGGCTGGAGCTGCCGAAACACTGGAAGGTACACCCCGTGTTCCACGCGTGCTTCCTCACCCCATACAAGGAAAACGACACCCACGGGCCGAACTACACGAGGCCGCCACCTGACCTTATCAACGGAGAAGAGGAATACGAAGTCGAAGCGATCGTCGGACACAAGACCACCCGAGGCGGAACCCGCTACCAAATCAAATGGAAAGGCTACTCCAGCGCTGAGAACACATGGGAACCTGAATCCGCTCTAATTCCGAATGCCAAAGAGATCCTTCAGCAGTATAAAAAGGCGAAGAAGCTGCAATGAACCGCAATGCTCTCTCTCACCGTCCTCTTCGCCGTTTACTGCCTCGCCCTCCTCGCCATCACGCTCCTCTTCCTCTGGTACATCCTCCACGACCTCTTCAACCGCATCATCGAGCACACCCTCCATAGCCGCGACTACCCCTCCAGATCGTCGTGGGGATCGTAAGCCCATGATCGTTGCGCTTCTTACCTGCATGACCCTTGGATACCTACTCGCCCTCGTCTTCATCGCCACACACCTCCGCCTCACCGTCGATATCCTCGAAGCCGCTCTCGAGCACCGCGATCCCCTCGATCCCGCAAACGACAAGCTAGACCAATCCGACCATACGCGCAACAACACCAGCTGGGACGACTAAGATGGGCCCACCCCTGTACAGCGCTCGGGTCGCGAACGACAACGACAGCGACCAGGAAAACCAAGAGCCGATACCCATTCCCCCTCCGCTCGCTGAGCGACTCGCCTCCTCACCGCCGAACTACACCTCCAGAGAGCCGTCGCCCGCCTCGTCCGTATCAGACCTCAGCACGGTCGTCGCTGAAGACTCCCACCTCGTCGACTACTCCGAACACCCCGACGTCAATCAGCTCATCCGCGCTCTCCTCACCAACCCCAACCCTGTCACGCGAGATGCAGAAAGAGGCCTCCAGTACTTCTTTCGGGAATACCGATCCTTGTACAACGAGCAACGGGAGCTAGACGCCATCGAGGGAAACCTCGAAGACGCCCTCGAAACCGTTGAAGACGCCCTCGACATCATCGCGGGCAGTTTAGGTGAAAGCGGGCACCAGGGAATTTTCGACGACTCCACCGTGGCAGGCTGACAAGCGCGCGCCCTCTCTGAAGCAGGCGACCACGTCATGATCGTACGCACGGCAACGGAACATGCCCAAGGAGCTGTCCAACGCCTCTCCAGGACGGTACGGCAGTGGAGGAACTTCCTCATCGCGACCTTTGAACTCCCTGATTTCCGCCGGCGAATCGCACCTCTTGCCGAAACCATCGACAATGCCGCCCCGCCCCCAGGCGAACTCCCTGCGGCAGCACAAAGGGTACCCGGAGAGTCGCGTCGTCGAGGAACGTACTTACCCCTCTTTCACACGAGGGTATCTGCGGGAAGTCGCTGACCCCATGAACCATCGCCCGAGGAACGCAATGTCCGGCCGCGAATGGAATCCCCGTCGCTTCGGCCTAGCTCGCCGCTTGTCTTCAGGTCCGCCAACTACAATTGTCTCGTGTGCGGCTCGCCCGATCACGATTACCTCTGGTGCCTAAACTGGAGATGCGTCTGGTGTCGCGCCGTCGCACCTGGTCATCACCCCTGGGAGTGTCCCCAACGCCCCGGGGATCTGGGCGGAGGACCCGCGGGAGGGCTACAGTATCCCACCGATGGCACGGTGTAGGACCATACGAAGGGGGTAATGTTACAACGCTCAGTACGTCACGGTCACGCAGTTTCCTTTTTCACTCTTCCTCGTGCTCCCATTATGCCACGTCACCCTTTCCCATGCCACATCATCCTTTCTCACCGGTTCACACGGCTGTTGTATTACTATCCTATCACATTCCGCCACGTCATCGCCACATTATCTGTATTCCCAGCCCTGACTCTACGTAGCCATACTGGACTCCCACGGTACGTGGCGCCTATGTGGCGCTGACGTGTCTATGTCTCTCTCCCTGTATTTAAGACCAGAGGATCCACTCGGGATCCTCAGCTCGACCTGGTTATCCATTGCCTATTCCTCAGAACCTCTACTCGACTCGAACTCTCGGAGACCTCTTGGTCCGATCCCTAGGACGTCACTCGTTGTGACCGATCTAGGCTCGTCGTAACAACTCTCCCAGAGACCTGATATCCGACGAGTGGATGGAACGGTTTGGTTATGTCGTCCGCATCCACGGCTTCTGCCAGGTACGCAGCACTTCATGTCGTCTATGTGGGGCTAGCACGCTACATATTCATCTGAGTATGCAATCCGTAGACACCGATGCTGTCGATTACGGACAATCGTGCCATCAACCATATACTCACAAACTACACCTCTTTCACGAAGCCAGAGTTTATCCGACTCGACCTCTCTAAGTTACTCTGCGAAGGTATGGTACTGTCAGTGTCTCATGACTGTTGCTAACTGATTGTGTCCTACAAGGTCTTGTTACTGCTGAAGGTATGTTGTCATAGAAGACAACTCCGTTCAAGCTACATTGCACTGCTAATCGTATCACAGGGGAGAAATACAGGCATCAGGTCAGATGGAGTCTCAGATATTGTCCAAAGTTGCTAGCGCGCCATTAACATTTTGTTCTCTACAGCGTAGAATCCTGGTAAGAATCTGATTTCTCTGCGTCGAGTGTATTCTAATCATACCGTGATTTAGAACCAAGTCTTTGGATCAGCACAGACTCGCAAAGCTGCAAGCACATTCTTTGACAAAGCTTTGGAAGTGAGGGTCAAGTATTCCGAAATTCTCGACATCTATCGCTGACGGATACCTCCATCTAACAGCTGCGGGATCTCTGGATTTCACAAACAACAGCGGGGCAAAACTCGACTCGCATCGACGTACTCCATGGCCTAAACATGGCCTCTCTCGACGCTGTCGGTCAAGCTGGTGAGGCCATTGGTCATTAATCAGAGCCGTCACTCTATTTATACAGTCTTCAGCTGCGAATTCGAAGCCCTGAAATCTGATCATGAACCAAACGAGTTCGCAAGCACTATGGCGCAGATTTTCAGCATGCCGAACCAGAAACATGTCCTCGTTCTCATGAAGAATCTATTCCCAGCGCTGAACTTCATTGTGCGTTCTTTTTAGTCTATCTTCGTTCACCGAATTCAGCTCGTATCCGTCGATATCTGTTTTGTCATAGATCGACCCTAACATGAAGTTGGTCAATCAAGCAGTGGACATGATGCGCGGAATCGGCGCCCGACTGGTCGCGGAGAAAAAAGCCAGATTGTTGCTGCACAATGCCAAGGATGGAGGCAATTCTTTCGAAGATAGGGACTTCGTTTCGGTCCTGGTGAAAGCTCACATCAAGTCCGACGTTCCAGGCGTGCTACGTCTCTCAGAAGATGACGTCCTTTCTCGTAAGTGCAGCTGATCTGTGGGCATCATACACAACCAACCCAATTACCCTCTTGATGCAGAGTTCCCGACGTGCGTTACGAGGATTACGTGTCGTTTCACGCCGCAGATACTCACATAGCGATAGTTTCATCATCGCGGGACATGAGACTGCAAGCGACGCGACGATGTGGTGCCTGTTACAACGCTTAGTACGTCACGGTCACGCAGTTTCCTTTTTCACTCTTCCCCGTGCTCCCATTATGCCACGTCATCCTTTCTCATGCCACGTCATCCTTTCTCACCGGTTCACACGGCTGTTGTATTATTACCCTATCACCTTCCGCCACGTCATCGCCACGTCATCTGTATTCCCAGCCCTGACTCTACGTAGCCATACTGGACTCTCACGGTACGTGGCGCCTACGTGGCGCTGACGTGTCCATGTCTCTTCCCTTGTATATAAGACCAGAGGATCCACTCGGGATCCTCAGCTCGACCTGGTTATCCATTGCCTATTCCTCAGAACCTCTACTCGACTCGAACTCTTGGAGACCTCTTGGTCCGATCCCTAGGACGACACTTGTCGTGACCGATCTAGGCTCGTCGTAACATTAGGTCGAGCTCACCAGAACCCGTCGATCTACTCAGATCCAGACGAACCCGATCGGCACCGCTCAAGACAGGGCGGGCCAGAACCAAGCAACACGGAATCGACACCGCAGACATACGCGGTTGACAAGGACGCCAAGCTCGTCTATTACGGAGGACAACAAGTCTTTTGGAAAACCGATAAGTGGCTCTTCACCGAAGTCGCACTCAGTTGGCAACAGTGCCTCGCCATCGACCCGGAATACCGAAAGCAGTACCGAGACATATCGCTTGGAGACGAACTTCCGGAGGAACCAGCGGCCACCCCGGAACCGAGAAGAACCGAACCAGAACAACATTCCCCGGTAGACTTCACTACTCCCAGACCCGCGCAAGCCGAGATAATCGAGGAGAGTGAACCCGAAAGTGAGAACACGACGAACAGAACCCCTGAAGAAGACCCGGAGGAATTCGAAGCCGCACCAGAACCTGTAGGGAAGACCCCTCAAGAAGAACCGATCCGAACCGAACCAACGAACGAACCCGAAGCCAAGATGGCCGAAGAACGAACGAACGAGATCAAGCTCAAGATGCCCCCAGAATTTTCAGGGAAACGGGGCGAAGTCGTGGAGTGGCTGCAGAAATGCTCCCTCTACCTCACGATGAACAAGAAGACCTACGCCGACGACGAAATGAAGATCGTTTTCTGCCTTATGCTCATGAATGGAGGCACCGCCGGAACCTGGTCCCGTACCTTCATCGAAGACGTTGAGCGACAGGCAGCCGACCAGAACAAGAACCTGAGAGAAGGCGAAAACCGCGTCGAACCCAACTACGGAACATGGGACGAGTTCAAGAAGCAACTGCTAGACGCATTCGACGACGTCGATCAGAAGGCCAGCGCCCGAGTACTACTGCGAAACCTGAAGCAAGGAAGCAAGAAAGTCGAAGACTACATCGCCGAGTTCAAGTCAATCATCTCGCGATGCTGAATCACCGAATTCGACGTCATTGCCGACTTCTTCTACGCCGGGCTCAACCGTCCCCTCCGAGAGAAGATCTTCGGAATGTACCCCCTGCCGAAGGACACCAGCGAACTCTACCTCCGAGCCTCCACCCTTGAGCAACAGTACCACTTGGGAAGAGCRTACGACGGGAAGACCTCGACCTTCCGACCCACGTACAAGGCATACAGACCTCGACCGCAGGAACGCGACCCCGACGCCATGGACGTCGACAAGATGACGACCGAAGAACGCGAGAAGCACTACCGAGAAGGACGATGCTTCAATTGCCACCAGATAGGGCACTTAGCGCGACAGTGCCCCAACAGAAGAACCAGCGACCGCAAGAGGACGAAGCCTACTGCCAAGGCCCGCATTACCGAAGTCGAAGAAGACGAAAGCGACGATGACGAAGACACCAGATCCATCAACGGCCAAGCAGTCGACAAGACGCAGCTCATTGCAGCAAGAATTCGAACCGCACTAAAGGGACTCGAAGAAGACCGCGACGCTCAAGAGATCCTCGCAAGCTTTTCCAACAAGGGTTTTTTGAAGAACCGGCGTGTCTCGACGTCACGACCACGTACTAAGGTCCGCCGTGTAATAGTAGCGCAGGCTTCTCGTCAGTCTATGAGAATCCCGTTATCTATCCACGCGGACCTAAGCGTCGAAACGAAAGCCCTCATCGACACTGGAGCTGGAGAAGTATTCATGGATCACAGGTTTGCGAAAGAACACAAGTTTCCGCTCAGACCGCTGGACGCCCCGATCCGAGTATACAATGCTGACGGAACCAGAAACGAAGCAGGTGACATCAAGAAATGCGCAGTCCTCGAAATCGAAGCCGGGCACCATCGACACATCGTGCGGTTCCTGATCACATCGCTCGGAAAGGAACCAATCATCCTGGGCCTGCCATGGCTACAGCGCGTTAATGCCAACATCGACTTCACGAAAGGAACCCTCGACATCGATCCCGCTCGAGTAAACCGAACAATCACGGAACACCTGCGCGCAATGTGGTTCCCCGACCAAGACCCCTTTACCGGAAGACCCAAGCCAGTCGAAGAAGAACCAGACGAAGAAACAGATAAGGAAGACGAAGACGCAACCACGGAAGTACCAGTCACGGAGCCGATCTATGAGAACATTGAACGAGTTACGCTCTCCGATGTGCACCCAGAAGAAGAACCCGATGATCAAGACCTGCTGATAGCCTACCTCCGAGGAGAACACGAAGCCATGATGACATCGCACACGACCGAATGGCACGGAGACATGCCTCGACCCGGATCTCCCCTCACCATGGAACACGACTACGAACCCACGAAGATCGGACCTGGACCCACCATCGGAAGAATCCGACGAGCCCCGCAAGGACTCCGGTTTGCGATCGCAGCCAACGTCTGGATTCGAGCCAAGGTCAACCCCGCGATGGCGCTTGCCCAACAGCAACAGGCACAAGAAGAAAAGAAGACGTTCGAAGAAATGCTCCCTGAGCCATACCGGGAGTACGCGGCCATCTTCGAGAAGAAGGCGTCCGAACGATTCCCACCTTCGCGACCTTGGGACCTGGCTATCGAACTCAAAGAAGATTTCACGCCGAAAGACTTCAAGCGGTATCAACTCACGCCGAAGGAGCTAGAAGCCGAGGAAGAATTCATCCGAGAGAACTTGCGGAAAGGCTACATCCGACCCTCGAACTCGCCCATGGCATCCCCATTCTTCTTTGTCGGCAAGAAAGACGGAACGCTACGGCCCTGCCAGGATTATCGATACCTCAACGAAGGAACCGTCCCCAACAAGTACCCACTACCACTCATCTCGGAACTGGTCGACAAGCTACGCGGCGCAAAGGTCTTCTCCAAGCTAGACTTCGCTCAGGGATACAACAACGTTCGCATCAAAGACGGCGACCAATGGAAGGCTGCCTTCAGAACCAGCAAGGGGCTGTACGAGCCGATGGTCATGTTCTTTGGCCTTCGAAACTCCCCCTCTGCCTTCCAAGCCATGATGAACGCGATCTTTGCAGACATGATCAAAC
>JAPEVG010000753.1:0-10736 GCA_029747595.1 Trametes cubensis
GCCGCAGCGCCTCGACGATTACCCGGAGGCTATTGAGGTAGATGAGGATGAAGACGCAGATGTGAGTTCAGTCGGTGGATGGTCAATTCCGTCGACTGATCCCTGGAAGGTATCTACTCCCGACCCTGAAGAGGAAGCTATCAAATGGGGTCAGACTTCTGATCAAGAGTCGACTCCTTCCCTGACTTCCTCCAGTTCCGACTCATCCTATTCCGAGGTTGAGTCTTTCGACCTCTTACCCGAGCTCGAACACCTCGAGCTTAGTACGGTCGACGAAGTCGACGAGCTCCCTGAAAAGGAGTTCCACGAGGCGTTGAAGGTCGCAGTCAGGGCACCCTCTCCTCCTCCTCCTCCCCCGACAACGCTCACCAAGAACGTCGAGGAACCTCAAGGACGTTGCGGGTTCTTTCGAGGAACCGGTGAAGATCGACTCGGATATGTCAACTCCAACGGCGACATATTCGTTGTTCCCAACAACCCCTTCGGCATCTCGATTACTCGCATTATGGTCGCATACCATCTTCGATGGCCGGAAGCTTCTGTTCGGACCACCATGGCGGCAGCACTTCTTATCGACGACGTCCTCGCTCGTCGAGGTAATTTTCCTGCTTTCAAGATCGAAGCAGAACGTATCCCGACAACTTATCGCCAGGCTCTAGGTATGTCGGCGGCAGAGTCGGCGCAGTGGGACTGCATTCGGGTGGTAGGTAATGAGTCTGATCTCGTCGATATCTCGTTGGACGTCTTCCGTCCTGAGGTCGTCGAGAGAAACCAGAACATTATTGTGCATGCCTAAGGTCGAGGACGACCTTCAGCGGAGGGGGAGCTGATGTTACGAATGTACGATAGGTTTCTTACGAACTGGTACGATACCTGCTTCAAGCTCTGTACGATACGGATGTGGCAGACTCTGGTAGAAGATTTGTAGCTACGGTTCTGAAAGACAGGAATGGTCTCGTATTATCTAGGATACTCTAGGACTTTCTATGCACAGTTACTTCTATGGTGCACAGTCGCTTCTGCGCAGTGCACAGGCGCTTCTGCACAGTGCACAGCGGCACTGCCACAGTGTTACTAGGTTCAACTAGCGCTGACTACTACGTACCAGAAAGTCCTTGTATACGCTAGAACATTCCGTCTACAGGCTGATGTACATGTATATAAGAGGCGACGCCATAGAGCGACCCTCAGCTTTCAGTCTCTTTGCGAATTACGACTTGGTTTACTTAGTTGTGCCTGGCCGGTTTGACACTGTGCTCATCGACGAGCACGGGAATGCCGGTTCAACTGGAGTACAAGGTATATCACCGTTTCTCTGTGTTTCGACTGGCCACTTCTAACTATTGTTGTATTCTTCTAGGCTATCGTGTTGGACGTGTCCGACTGATATTCAAGATCCCGAAACGCGCAGCAGCGGACCTTTTCCCTGGACAGATTCCGCCAGGCTATCTTGCCTATATCAAATGGTTTTTGCCCTTCACAGCACCGCATGGAGTCCATGGACTGCACAAGGTTACTCGTCCTTCTGGCCGCGCTGGAGAAAAGCCACCTAGTGTAGTTGAAATTGGTCAGATTCGCCGCTCATGCCATTTGTACCCAGACTTCGGACGGACTGTGCCCCGGGAATGGTTGAGTAGTACAGTGCTTGATCAATGTCTGCACTTTTGGGTCAGTCCGTTTGTAGATTTGCATACGTACATGTCTCTGTTTTGAATAGAGCGAATTGTTCACAATAGTTGCAATAGTTGTATAGTTACCCTTCTGTAAGATTACCGTAAGCTGCCTTTAAGCAGAGACTATGTGCGAGCACTGGTAAGCTGACCATTATCTAGGTTACTTCACTTATCTGCCATTACATACGAGTTGTCCTAACATTTGGCTAGCCTAGGTATAATTGTCCCGGGTGGGTTTTCCTGATGGATGTGTCTGGTGTTGCGCCGCCACATCTGGTCATCATCCCTGGGAGTGTCCGCAACGCCCTGGGGATCTGGGCGGAGGACCCACGGGAGGGCTACAGTATCTCACTGATGGCACAGTGTAGAATCATACAAAGGGGGTAATGTTACGACACTCAGTATGTCACAGTCACACAGTTTCCTTTTTCTCTCTCTCCCCCGTGCTCTTGTTATGCCACATCACCCTTTCCCATGCCACGTCATCCTTTCCCACCAGTTCACACGGTTGTTGTATTATTGCCCTATCACCTTCTGCCACATCATCACCACATCATCAGTACACCCAGCTCTGACTCTGTGTAGTTATACTGGACTCTCACGGTACATGGCACCTACGTGGCGCGGCGAGGAAGGAGAGGCGACTCGGACTGAAAGGCCACCATGACAACATGGTGGGGCGAGTGCATCAGCTGAGGGGTTGGGCTCGATCATTCCGAGTCATGGTCGGGATACACTATCGAGCACCCCGATTGGTTAGCCTGAAAGCGAGCAACTTGCATGGCAGCCTCCCGCACATACCAGATACCTTGTCCGCCTTATCTGCATTCTGCTCTCCTGTCTTCAAGCTTTGCATGTCAGACCTACTGCCGGAGCCGCTAGGGAACCACTGCCCCTCTTGCCACAAGCACTACGCTACTGCACAAGGAGTCAGCGCTCATCTCAGTCATCGCCCTGAATGCCGCCGTGCCTTTAAGGCAGCAAATGCTGCTAATCGCCCTGAAGCTGCTACACGAGGGCTCATAAATAATCAGTCGGCCGGTCTTGAAGAAGATAGAGGTTCTGTGCCCGTGCCCGCGGAGGCCAGTCAGCACTACCCAGAGTATCTCGACGACTTCGCACCTGATCTACCCCTCCCTGACCCGCTATGTCGCAACTTTCATTCACCTCCCATTGATGCTGAGCCTGGCGACAATGATTCTGGCTCCTGGGACAAGCGACGCCATGTTGAAGTTGAGGAGGTTCCTGACGAAGCAGTCGCAGATTTCAGCGCAGCTCAGTTTACACGCTGCCTCTATGACTTCCTGTTTAAGCTCGCGATCGGCAATCCAGTGTGCCTTGATCTTCTCATGACCCCTTTGCAGGAGACGTCCCGTGTAGCTGCATACAAGCAATGCAAGCTTTGTCTTCCCATTGTGCACCAAGTCTCTCCCCAAATGCTTGTCAATAGCATTCACGCGTCGCCTGCCCGAGCAAGCCCAGGCCCGCTTAAGCCTCCGGTACCCGCAAAAATGTCTACGGTGCTTGCACGCGATCCTGCTGAGGCGGTCAGCTCGCCTGCTCTGGTGTTTGATCATACACAACCCCTCCGAGGTGAGTAGTTTCAGACGTTCTATGTGCTTTCTTTGAGTGCCTTACTGACGATCTCCAGGTCTTTGTGTCGCGCGCGTGCGCATGATCTTCGACCTACCAAAGGTCTATGATGCGAAGTCCTTTGGCGTGACCGAGCCTCTTGCATACGTCGAGTGGTTCACATCCTTCCATGTTGTTGACAGTACAACTGGCATGTATGTTGTTTCACCCTCGACTCGTCAACATCAGCGCTATGCATCTATCATCCCCGTGATGCACATCGTTCGTTCATGCCATTTAATTCCGTGCTGGGGCAGGCAGATTGACAGGCGGCCGGTTCAGGGCGATGTGCTAGACAGCCATACCGCCAAGTTTTATGTCAATGCCTATCTTAGACACCATGATTTTGTACTCTTCAGGCACCTTGCTACAATGTAACAGACCTTGACTGGCAAGCGGGATATATTGGCTACATGGAACTACAGCGTGATTAGAGAAGCTACTGTGGCTACTGCGGCACCTGATATAGCTACATGTGCTACCGCACCTCCATCATCGCCTCTGCCTTGATGTAGAATTAGCTTTTTCCTGATGCAAGCTATGGCTAGTAGCTGAATATATACAAGCTCTATATTCATTGACGTCTTAAGGCTTGATAGTTTAAGAGTCATGCTCGAAAGCATAACAATGTGGCTTTATGCAGTGACTGCCTCAGCTTGCAAGTCAAATATACTACAAGTAGTTTATAGTACATCTTAGTAGCGTTCTTGAGGTTCTTAAAGTATGGATTGATCTCGAGCAACAACCATGAGACTGCATTCTGAACTGTTTATTGTCTTTTGTGGTTATATTCTCAAAGCAGGACATAATACGGAAAAGATCACTGTAAGAAAAGTGTAGAAAATGCTGATGACTTGCAATGGATATATCTGAGATACTGAAACTATACGGCATGTAGCAAACAGTGGTGGCCTCCAGCTGATGATAGTGGCATCCATTGGAACAACAGCAACATCCATTGGAGGATGGTGGCATCCAGCAGACAGCAGTGGCATCCAGTGACCACTGTTGGCATGCGGTGGAGACAGCAGTGGCGTCCAGTGACCGGTGGTGACGTCCAGTGACTGGTGTTGACGTCCAGTGGATGGTGGCAGCGTCCTGTGAATGGTGCTGGCATCCGGTGGATGGCAATGGCATCCAGTAGATAACAATGACGCTGTGCGTAATGCATCGGCAGGGACTGGATGTAGGTGTCTGTCACCGGCATATGCCGGCAACCATCGACCTTTCCACCTCCGGGCGTATTACTGCGTCTGACTTGGTACTTGAACATCCTCCCCTTCCACAGTCAAATGTCGCGCACAGTAAGACGGTCGCAACACGCATCGGATGGCCCCTGTTTACTTTCTGCAGNCCCCCCGAGATCGTATTGTTCGCAGTCGATCGTCTGGCTATGCTACTGGTATTGAACCATGACTGCCACGGTCCACCGTGCCGAGTGCGTACTATGTAACCCAATTGTACTGATTTCTCGTCGATGATCGCAATCATACGCCAGTCTTCCATTCATAGGGACATTTGAGCGATCTTGGTACGCGACTGGATATAATCTCAAGTCTCAACTCATCCTGATGACACTCGCTCGACCACCCATCTCCGCTTGTTTATACCATGTATACTGACACAGCCCATACTCCTACCTCGGCAGCGCATATGACAATCGTCGACTCCTCTTCTACACAGCAAGCACAGCTCCAAGACTTCATCGAGACATCCGAAGGGCACGAACGTTTCGCGGCCTCCTTTCAGTCTGCCGACCCCACCGAGGATATCCAGGCTCTGGCAGTGAATATCAGGGAGATCAAGCATGCGTTCCGTGAACTGGGCGATCACTTTGGCGTGCTTGACAAGAGGATGAAACGGCGGAAGTTCTCGTTCTTACGCCAAACGGGAGACACGAGCCTGCGCGCACAGTGGAAAAAGCTCCATACAGTGTGTCCAGCTGCTTGCTCAATGCTTATACCGTGCTGACCGTGCATACGTCGTTGTTCTCAGCGATTTCTTTCTTTACTCGACCACAGCCAAGCAAATGCTTTTCAGGCATCAGCGCTTCTCAAGCGTAAGGTTTTCTCCAGATGATCACATCACACCAGGCTCGCTGAATGAGGGGCATAGAGTATACCCGGCTCTTCACGGGTGCGCATGATCAAGGTATCCAGTATTGTAGCGCCCTGAAGGGAGAGATAGAAAACTTCATGCAGGCAAGGATTCATACTGCAGTCTCGTCATCTGGGGTTGTGCTCAGCAGAATGGCAGATTACGAACAAGAACATTGAGAACGCGAAATCCTTTCGCGACCATTTCTCCGGTCTCTCTGATGACATACGCCTATTTAGCATTGGTTTGCGCGAGAAAGTGGAGTCCGCCAAGGAGCGAGATGATAGTCTTCTCAACACATTGTCAGAGGCGTATGGGGAGCTAGGAAAACTAGAAGCTCGGCTGGGGACGTAAGTTCAACTTCATTGAGCCGTATCCCTGAACTAAGAATATCTGACGTTGCCATTCATGCAGGGTCTCGAAAGAGGTATCGGAACTGCTATCGTTCAATCATTTGGTGCTGATTGGGAATGCAGCTGTCGGATTTCAGCTCGGCCTGCATCGCCAACCTTACTGCAGGAGCCCGCGAGGCTGGCCGTTTTTTCATCAAGTTCGCACCCAACGCAGTGCACAGCGCGATGGTGAGTGCGGCGTGCGACTGCGCATGGTCCGGGTTGGACGCGGGTGTTGATGGCGACAGGCCTCTGTTATTGATGCCGTCCCTCAAGGCATTGATGCAGCCAGGAAACGGGCGGAAGTCGCGAGTAAGCTTGTCCACAGCTTGAGCCCCTCACACGAACCTCGCTTGCTCAACGCACCTGTCTCCCCCAGACCTGCAAGCACAGATCCGTGAAACCCAAGAAAGGATCGCCAAGTTGCGACGGCATCGTGGTGCCGTCCGAGAGCTCGCGGAATTGATGCAGCGTGCAAACGTTGTGGTAGACAACGTTTCTTTCCGCATCGATGCGCTCTCGGACATTTGGGGGCATGTACGTCGCGCGATCCCACGTGTCAGAGGCAATGCGAACTCAATTTCACATTGGCGCGTATAGCTCAATCGGGACATGGTCGAGCTTAACTCAATGCTCAACACCGTTGTCTCTGGAGACGTTGTTTCACAGGTGCAAGACTTCTTCTTCGCTTCTCGGCACCATCTCATGCAGTTGGGATTCATTGTGTAGCTCTTCCTGAGGAAGCTCTCGCTCACGCCGATCATCTATCAGCAACTAACGATTGCGCTGGACAAGTACGCTAGGGAAGTAATGTGACGGCATCGCCGCACCTTTTCTGAAGACTCGTAGTGCCTACTATCCTCTTATGTCGTACATGGACAGGATCCAGGTATTCTGCCAATGGCTATACACGGGTTGTGGTCATCGGATGCTCTAGTCGTGCAAGGTACTGATCCGCGTCGCGGGATAGCAGCGGCTACCGCCGACGCTCAGACTTCATCGCGGCGGGGACTCAGTGAACCGCCCAGGGATGAGAGTCATCATACATATATATTACAAGGTACAGTTACAACTGGTATCGGGTTCCTCTGCCCGGTGATCATTCCTGGACTATCGCAAATGCGCATTCGAGATCGAGCACCTCGCTCTCCGAAACGTCCACCAATCCGTCTGAGAAGTCGGACAATGGCCTAAAGTGAGGATGTGCCTCCGTCAGCGTCCTCTGCCCATTAGGATGGATCGTCAGCAATTCGGAGCTTTCCGGGAGCCGCACAGGACACTCACATAGTTTCCGTCTTTCCCCAGGTGTGTAAGCGCAGTCACGTAGGTGTCGATATCGTCTTGTAGCTACAAAAGCCGTATGGTCAGCATCTCAAGACACGATGGTTGACGCGAACGCATACCTGTGCTGCGAGTTGCGGAAAGGCGTCCAGCTTCTGCGTCTGCTTGTCGAGTCCTGCGAGGATCTCTTTCAAGGACTCTACGAGGACGAGCGACTCTGTCTCTTGCAGCTGTTGATTGCACACGGGGTCCTCTTGAGGAGATTCACATCGTAAACCGGGCGCGTCATCTGGCACTTGCATGCGAGGTTCGTCATCTGGTGGTACCTCAACTAGTCAAGGTCCCGTCGCGATATGTCGTACGTATGAGATGCTCACAATAGGCCCATGGCGGATCGGTGTCTACGGGCGGAAGCTCATGATGTACGCTTGCTGTTGTTGCCGTCGTCGATGTCTCAGAATCCTCCGTCTCTTGTGACGCGTAGAACTCCTGGCTCCTTCTAGCAACGCACAGGAAGGGTAACGGGAACCCCAGAATTTTCGACAGGATCGTACATAGCCCACTAGTCGCAGTCGGTTCTCAGTAGATATCGTACGGTGCGGCGGATGACGTGCACGTACCCAGCATGACGTCGTGAGGTTGTACGGCGCGAAGAGCTCTTGGGTGAGGCAGGTATTGCGCTGATCTGCCAGTAAGCAAGCTTGTCCAAATGCACGCAAGGTCGGGCGGACTTACGTGGAGGGCTTTAGGCCCTGCGGAGGAATGTCAGGATTGACATAGGTGGCGTCGGTATCGCCCCGAGCAGAAGTACTACTACTTCCTTGTACCTTGTATTTGATCGCGTTATAGAATCTCTCGACGTTGTCTCTAATAGCAGCGCATTCAGGCTTCAGATTGTACGCGCGAGGTTCGAGTTTCTAAATCGGCGTCCAAATTGGCGTCCTGGTTTAGCGCTTGAATTGCCACGTAATGAGGCTTACAGAACGCATGGCAGTGAGCTCTTGTATCATATCTCCCGGCGTAGCCGACTTCTTCTCTCGTACCATATGTAGTACTGTGTCGAGAATCAGAAACGAACAACAGGTTAAGAGATATGAACAGTTCACCTTCTAGTACCGCTGCAACTCGGCTTGCGGCGCGATCAGCTTGGTCAAGCATTTGCTCGTAACGCTATGACGAACTAGTATGTGAGAGACGTGATCGCCTTGATCTGCGACGAAATATCAACGCACCCTGACGATATTCAACCATTCGATATCGAGGATTTCTCGATCCTCCCTGGTCATCCGCGAGATGCAAAGCTCAATATCTCGCAGGACGCCACGAAGTTGTTGCGAAAGGGCAGCCACGCTCCGGAGGTCCTGGATATGCCCTGAGATCGAGCGGTTTCGAGGCAAAAAATGCACGAGTGGGCTCTGTGCCGCTGCGGCGATGACAACTACAGGTTCCGGCAACAGTACCCTACTTGTGCTAGGGATACTGAACGCCATGGCCGGGCGAGGCGGAGTCGGGATGGATTTAGACGCCGGTGTGGATGCAAGTAGCTGAACGGAGCTCTTCAACACAGTGTACGGCGCGGACCGAGCCTATATACGCCCAAAAAGCCCCTCTGTGTACTTTGAGGATGGATCGAGGCACGACGGAGAAAGGTACGGCGCTGATGCTGACTCCGCCGCGGATGGGCCTTCGCGGTCAAGAATTCCGAGCCAACTGGAGGCGACTTCAGTCGGCGCAGACTTATCAAAGTTCGTGAGACCAAATCACCATGTTTCCAACATGCTTCTGTAGCCTCGAGGCGACTGGATGGCTTCTAGCTGACTGCGAAGAGCAGCTTGTGCGCGTGGTGGACTGACAGAGTCCGTTGTCCATCGTGGCACACTCATGGCTGTAATAGCGCCCATGCCCCAATCACAGATCTCAGATCGGCCTGGCACGGGCCACGATCCTCGCCGGATACTCAAGCCGACCTCGATACCCTGGAGGATGACATCCCATGCGAATGTCCACTAGTATTACTACATATTCATTGAATTTCTGTCCTCATTCTCAGCAAGATCACGTCTATGAGATAGCGGATGACAGAAGTTATAACAGTCGACTGTCGAGATAGGTGTACCTTCACAGCCTCGATCCTCAACAATCCAACCGACTAGCAGATCACGATTGGTCGTGCCCCAGCTGCTATGATGACTACATCTCCAAGGTCCTCTCACTACTACAGTATGGGAGAAGAGCCCCTAGAACCGCAGCGAGAGTTGCAGGGGGCAGAGCCTACGCCTGTAGACATCGCTCGGCTCAACAAGAGCATCCTCTCTCTTGCACAACACTTCACACGTGTCACGACAAACCTGGAGAATCTGGAACGGAGGACAAAGCGCCCTATTCTCAAGCTGACAGGATCTCGCAAGAGGACCCGTTTGGAAATCTTACGCGCCAAATGGCAGAAGCTGCACCATGTAGGCGATTTATGCGGCGGTACTGCCTTAATGCGAGCCTCATGTTCGAGACTGTAGCAATTCGAAGAGCTAGTCAAGAAAAGCAAGACCCAGGCGATGGTTGCGTACGCTATCCTCAAACGTAAGTTTATCACACATCGGACGAGGCGTTTTTATCACGAATCACTCCAGAATTCGACAACGTCGTCACTAGCCAATGGCCGTCTGATCAAGACGGCCTCGATAACTTGACAAAAGAGATAGACAACTTCATGAAGGTGACCGTTGTCCGATATTGTCGCTGACTCATGTTCTGAGATACGTCTGACCATCATCATCATTCAGATGCTGACTACGAAAGAGCATCAGGCCTCAGAGTTGCGGGAGGGATTTCAGAGTCTCGTCCGCGATATCAACTCCATCGGACTAGAAGTTAATCAAGAATTGCGAGCCGCCGAACGTCAAAAGAACAGCTTGTTTGAGGAGTTGTCGAGTACGCTGCACAATCTCGAGCAGCTCAAGGCGTCTTTCTCGAGGTTGGTCATCTTACATATCCCTGTTCGCCAAGCGGGCGCACACTGACTATAGAACCCTAGTATCTCCGACGAGGTGAGCTTTGACACTTCGGTGAGCTTTCCCTATCGCTAATTTGCTCACCCATTGTTCCCAGTTCTCCGCATTTAAACGCGCATGCATCATGTGCATCTCGGCGGTCGCTTTTGCAACCCCCTCGGGGGCATTGTGGGACTCACAAGGAGTAGATGTACGCCAATCGACGTTGATCCTTGCTTGTCTCATTCATCTAATTGCTACGTGGTATCCAGAATCGTGTGCGCGATGCGCTCGAGCGCAAGGTGAAAGCGGCCGAGATGCAGCGTGCGGAAGCGATCAGTTGAGTGCTCGATAGGCTTCACTTTCACCTGGTCCTCTCGCTCATATACAAGCCAGGGCTTCTGGTTGAAATCAAGAGACGGGAGACTGCGGTCATCCAACTGGAACGACAGCGAACTATCGTCGAAGATCGCTTACCCTTCTTAGAGGACGCGGAAAAGGAGATACAACATCTCGCTGACAACATCGACGTACTGTCAGATGTTTGGAACTTCGTACGACTATTCACCTCATCCTCCAGCTCGCGCTGTTGCTCATGTTCGTCAGATCAAAGTCAACATGATGGAGCTGAACGCGCTGCTTTCCACCGTTGTCGCCGGCGACCACCTCACGTC
>JAPEVG010000754.1:0-10723 GCA_029747595.1 Trametes cubensis
CGCGGAGACGAGCGTTTGCGCGTGGTGCGGTGCGGACAAACGGAGGTGACACTGCATTACCACGAAAGTCAGCCCGGCTCGGGGAGAGATGATACGAGACGAAAGACGCACCGTGGCCATGCCCTTGTTGTAGTCGACGTAGTCGAGCGCGGTCGCGGCGCCGGGCGCGTGCGCGGCGAAGAGCGCCTTGAGCGTCGTCTTGTTCGTCTCGGGGTGGACGTGCCGGACGTAGACGAGGCAGCCGGGCGGGAAGGGCGCAGACGGGTCGAGCGGGAGCTCTGCGTCGTGAGCCTGAGCGCTCGTTGACGTCGGTGCTGTCGATGGCTTGTTTGCGCTTTCTACCACTGCATGAGCGTCTGTGTGTCCCTGGGGACGGTGGGCTTCTGCTCGTGGTACAGGGTGTGTTGATACAGTGGATCGAGGCTCGTTGGACCCGCTTGCCTCGGCGTGTGCGATCTCATCCAGGAGCCGCTGGCGATACGCGAGATACTCTTCCTTGAGCTCGTCCCAGCGTTCCTTGCGCAACACGCGGAAACCGCACTTCGCCGCTTCATGCGTCAACTCGCTCTCGCCCTCTCCGTTTTGCGCGCCCTGCTCGGAGGTGATGGAGGTAGGAGCACGGCGGGGGAGCCACGGCCAGTCTGCTGCAAGCCGTGTCGCATCTACCTCGTCAGCGAAGGTGACGAGTGCGAAGCCTTTGGGTTTGGGTGTATCTCCGGGACGGTCGAGGTGGTGTGCGGGGAGAGAGATGGCTTGTATGCGAGTGGTGAGCACTTGCTCCTGGCCAGCAGTGATGCTGAGAAGAGAGGATGTGAAGCGGTATATGCATGGGATAGCGCGGTGCGCGAGCGGTATGAATTCCTAAGCCAGGACAATAATGCTGATTGGTAAAAGAAGCGTCAAACACAGATGGATATGAAGACGCACCATATACACTGTACGTGACTCCCACTCGTGCCGCGACGAGTTTCGAGCACGGAGGAGCGCGTCGCGCCAGTCTTTCCTACGCACCTCATACCCTCCCGTATCATCCTCTTTTGTCGACGATGACGACGCCGAGGTGTTCGTGCCATACCAGCCTGCTTTGGAAGGGGCGCTGACACGCATGCGGACCTCCAGCAGCTCCGAAGCATGGGTACGTATAGCTTTGACGTACGCTGATTCTGGTGTGCTCGGAGTTACGTGGGGAAAGTATGCGGAGAGGCGGTGGAGGGTGCTGAGGGGAAGCCCTGCGAGATGAAGCTCAGCCCTCACTGCCGGGAGGAAGAGAGGGTACGTACATCCGTCGTCTGCAGAGGCTAGGGCTCTCCTGAGTTCAGCGTTGACCCATAAGCTATGGTCTGAGAGAGAAAGCCAAAGGACGGCGGCGAGGTCTTCATCGCGCGGGGTAGTTTCGTTGGTCTTTCGCTTGCCCTTGACGTCGTCCGTGGGATTCGTCTCTGCGCCGACGTTCGACGACGAAGAGACTTTGACAACAGATGGTCGGGGAGTGGTGTTTGCAGAATGGGTATGGCGTGGATTCGCTTTAGACTTTTGAGCGACTTTGCGGGGGACGAAGGGGAACATCGTCGACGTCGAGGAGCTCTGAGTCGCTCAAGCTGGAACCCGCGTATAGCGTCACGATCACGTGTCAAATTCCTGTCTGCTCGATCGGCGTTTGCGCGCTGTGGCACGACCGTCATGTCCCCAGCAAGCTGGCTTTACGAAAGCCACCAGGTCGTCACTAGCCTGCATCATCACCTGAAGTGCATTCCGAGTCCACTTCGGCCTCACACTACTCATCTCATAGATTGAGCATCCGTACAATCTCTAGGATCAGCAATCCACAGATTCTATAACATCATGCCGCATAAGTCTCCCATTCCTTGCAGGGATCTGACACATACGTCGTCCTCGCTGGCGGCTCGACATCGACATCTTCGAAGGCATATATACAACAGCGCCGGCGGCCTCGTGTATATACGTTGATACACTGAGCCCATCAGGATCCACTGCACATGCGGCACGGCGGCAGCGCAGAGGCGACGATGAAGCCAATTCCAGCAATTATGATCCCCTTTCGATGATAGGAAGCATGTCCGGTGAGCGTGTTGAGCCTGAGATTCATACCTCATGTATATACGCGTGGACGCTGATTGTGGTTCGACGCATCTTCGCAGGTCCTTCGCAGCGAGTCCCGACTGAACTCAAGATCATACATGCGCCTCGTGTCGAACCTTGGGAGAAAAGCGCGAGTGCTCTGCTATATTTTCGCGGGTTTCCCATCTCCCCGCCACTACCGCTGCCGAACGTGGTTATTCGGGATCCTTGCGCGAGCAGTGCGAGATAGGTAGGTAATGTGGTAGAAATGGGGAAACACAACGTTGCTTCTCTGTGGTGAATCTTCGTGGTTGAGTTGGTATTGTATGATGTACCAAAGCTTCATTCAACGTCCGATCGCATGAGTCGTAGAGGTGTACAGACGCGGTGGTCGGCGGTCAGCGCGGTGGAGCAGCCTCGAGCGGGGCAGGNAGCGCGCATTTCGTCACGATCACATGGGCATGTCACGGCACCCACAAGCGTCACGAGGGAGGCACGCGAGTGGCCGCGGGAAGGAGGACGAGTGCCGCGGGAGAGTGCAGTCTCGCACTGCGACGACGATGTCCTGGGCCAGTGACGACTTATCCGTGATAATTATGCAAAAAGACAGCCCATATGCTCCCGCGGCCCTGCCCAGCCCCGCGTCTTGGGAATTTCAGGGCACGGCTCCAGCAGCTCAACAAGCCCCTCGTCTGTCTGCCAAGTCCTTCTCATCAAACCCTCCGCACATCCTCTCTCCTCCTACCCTCATCTTCGTCCTACCCGGCTACCTATATCTGCGTCGTACTGGCTGACACAGAACAGCTGGCCTGAGGTCTAGATTGATCTCGTAGCACAGCAAATACCGCGCTGCAGACATACCCGAGAAGTCCCCGAGTACAGGCATTCGTCGCCTCCGCGTCCTACCTGCCGGACCAAGTCTTGTTAGGCCTCCTCACGAAGCGATACAGAAGCACGATTACATCCGCTTCTTGAGCGATCCCATTGTACGGACAAGCAAGGTATGCTAATCATCCAGCCTTTTCTTTCCTCGGGTCCGCCACCTCCAGGGCCGGTGATATGACCTCCGGATTGGTCATGTCCCACGAGACTCCTCGCTAACATGAGAGCACCTCTTCTTCCACGAACCACTCCGAGTCCTCTCATAGACTACTCACCTAATATCGTTGCTTATTCAGATTCTCTCTCACGACCGATAACGCCCGTTCCTCGTACGAGCGCCGAACACCCACAGCGAAGACATGTTGAGCGCAGAAACATGGCAGTACTTATACGTAGCCATCGCCGTATGGCTGGCGTCATACCTCATCAAACGACACTTGGATCCTGTGAGTCCTCGACTCACGCTACCTGACTGCCCATACTGACAAGCGTTCCTCTTATAGCTCAATGCTATACCCACCGTCGGTCCCTCTGCGCCACTGCTTTCTTACCTTGGTGCGATCCAGTACATACGCGATGCGGAGAGTCTGCTCCGTGAAGGATACCAGAAGGTAGGATTTGTCAGCATTCACTGCAATGCGACCCTAATGAGCCCGCCTCAGTACTATGGCACGGTCTTCAAAGTTGCTATGCTTGACGGCTGGCTCGCCGTCTTCACTGGCCCGCAGCTTATCGACGAGCTCCGCAGAAGCTCGGACGATGAGCTGTCCGCAGTGGAGGGTACATCTCAGGTGAGCGATCCGGCGAACTGTCAGTTTCCCTGGAGAGAGGCCTTAACCCACATTACCGCGCTTTCTGTGTCTAGGTTCTGCAACTGAGGCATACGCTCGGGCCAGGCGTTGACGACCAATTCCACGTCGCGGTCGTTCGCGATAAGCTCACTCGTAGCCTCCAGGTGCTCTGTCCGGATGTTTTAGACGAGGTCTCGGCCGCGTTCCAAGAGTATATTCCGGCGAAAGAGGATGGTCAGTCGTTCGTTGCCATTCTTGCGTCAACGATACCGGCAATCGTCTCACCTTCTACACACTTTCTCAGAATGGGTTGGGGTACGCATATTCCCCGTCGTCCAGCAGGTAGTTGCTCGAGCGAGCAACCGTGTGATTGTGGGTTTGCCCAAATGTAAGCATACGCCTAGCGTACATGGGGGCCGGCCTTCGGACGAATGGTCCACTGATACGTTTTGCATTATAGGCCGTGACCCAGAATATCTAAAAGTGGCAGTCAACTTCACGAATGACGTCTTCATCACTTCGTTCATCATCAACCTGTTCCCCGATTTCCTCAAGCCGTGAGTGACTTGGTACCTGGCCTCCAATTGTGAGAAGCGGGCTGACGTAGGAGGCGTACCTTGCAGAATCATCGGCCGGATGACGACGATGGTCTCAAAGAACAAGCACATTCTGATGCCAATGATCGTGCCTATGCTGCAACAGCGCCAGAAGATGTTCGAGCAGTATGGCGATGGCTGGGAAGACAAGCCTGTGCGTCTTGAATATTTCTTACACACTGACAAGTGCTGATAGCCCTTTCTAGCGTGATCTACTCCAATGGATACTAGACGAGGGTCGGGAGAAGGGCACGCCTTTCGATAACATCGTCGAGAAAGTGCTCCTCGTCAACTTCGGTGCTATCCACACCTCCAGCGTTGTAAGACCCCTCTTCCTTCACATGCTACTTACGGCTCACGGCGATGCATCTGTCTCGATAGACTTTTACGCATGCTCTGTACAACCTCGCCGCACACACCGAGTACATCCAGCCCGTGCGCGAAGAGGTCGAGAGTATCATATCAGAGGAGGGCTGGTCCAAGGCTTCGCTCGGCAAGATGCGCAAGCTCGACAGCTTACTCAAGGAGTCCATGCGCCTCGCGGACGGCAGCTTGTGTACGTTCCCTTTGCCTCACTTTATGCCCCAAACCCCTTTCCCTGTCTTCTGTCCCCGACTACGCTCAGGGCTAATATCATGTACCGCTTGCGCAGTGTCGATGTTCCGCAAAGCGGTCAAGGACGTGACGCTCTCGGATGGAACGCGGATCCCGCGGGGGACGCTCGTCGCTGCGGCATCCGCGACAGCGCATACCGACGGCACGCGGTATCCTGCCCCGGATACGTTCGATCCCTTCCGGTTCGCACGCCTACGCGAGGGCGGCGTCGGTGCAGCGACGAAGCACCAGCTCGTGAACACCTCGGTGGACTTCCTTACGTTCGGCCACGGGAAGCACGCATGGTCAGTTCTCGGCCTTTCGCCTCTGTCTACTCTTCGCATCCTTGTGCTCACCAGGCGGACGAACAGCCCGGGACGGTTCTTCGCGGCGAACGAGCTCAAGATCATGCTCGCGTATCTCGTCCTCAACTACGACATCAAATTCGAGGAGGAAGGCAAACGCCCCCCGAACATCCGCTTCGGGCCTGCGAACCTCCCGTCACACAACGCCATCGTCCTGTTCCGGAAGCGCAGAGACGTACCAAAGTTTGCGCTGCCAGCTTCGCAGCACGCGTGAGTCGTTGCGCATGTGCGGTGAATGGTCCTGGTCATTGGTACTGTACGAGGCTGCAACGTGCATGCTCCCTCGTGCCTCTTCGTTCATAGTATACTATAATGGTGGGAGACAAGATCTTCGTTTGACTCTGGGTGGCTCTCGCTCATGGCGAGATGTAATTGTACTTGAGCCGCGTTTGGATGCGCATCTGTCTCTCTTCGCTGAATGTCGGCGGAACACACTCGGAATTGGTATCGGTCAGGAGTCGTGTGTCGTACGAGCCCAACACGTCTTGGTTGTCTTCAGTGCTTGAATAACTTCATTCGTTTGTCAACAGCTGATCATTCGAATGACCTGTAGCCTTAAAACGTTCTAGGTACGTTTTGGTCTAACGGTGAGTTGAGGGGCATCAAAGGTAGGAGTGGCAGTTATGAGATGTATTCGTTCCGAGAATGTGGTCCGCTCTGTCTGCAACTGCCGCCCATAAATGACCTGACTGCGCATGTCATAAGTGGATGGCACACGCACGTTGGTCAGAACTGCTGTATAGATGGTAATAGTACGTATACTACCACTTCCACGCCCCGCCCACCTATCACTGCAAAGTTACTTACATGATTCTCCAGACCAACCGTTGTTACCGTCGATAATCTCGACTTCCCGCGTCCAAACGTCAGGGCCACTTCGCATATTTGTACACCATCAACCTCTGGACGCCGCCACAATACTCCTGCCCCTCGCCTGGCGGGAGCGGGCACAGCGTGCTGCATTCGGACTCGTCCGCGTACTCCGCCCCAGGCGCGTATCCGTAGCTGCACTGGCAGTCCTCGCCGTTCTCCACGCCCGCGTACGGGTGGCCGATGTGCTGGCAGTAATCGATGCACTGGTCGATGAACTCGAGGTTTGTGCTGAACGACTGGTGGACCGGCGTCAGGAACGCGGGCGTCGTGGGGGTGTCGACGAAGCAGCCTTGCAGCGCCCAGCCGCCCCCGGGGAGTGCGGGCGATTTGTAGACCTAGTGGGCGGCAGAATGGAGGTAAGCGACAGGCCCCGAGGTCAAATGTGGGGATTGGCGATCGCATTGACGGGCGACGGAAGGTGTCGTTCGTCAGGAACGTACCTGGATTCGGAACGAGCCTCCGCAAGAGAGGTCAGGGTCGCCAGTACAGGCCATGTTGCAGTCAGTGACGGGCGCGCTTTGCGGGGTGCCTACAAGACCGGTTCCGCAATGGCATTCGTTGCTGTACTCAACGCCGGCGTAGATGTAGTTCTCCGAGTCGCAGCGCTCGACGCAGGACGCGGGGGTGTTATTCGGGTCCTGGACGGTGATGTCGTTGGCGATGATACGGGAGCCTGTGTCAACTGCGCAGGCGTAGGCGGTCGACCAGTTCAGAGGGATGTTGGGAGGATCGAAGGCATATGCGCCTAGGATGGAGGCAGAGAAGGCGATTGCAAAGAGTAATGGTGTCTTCATGGGGAAACGAGCACTACGCGTTCGATGTAGTACCGGTCAGCGGCCACTGTACTGCTCGGTTTTATACGCCTGCGGTGTACTGGAAGAAGGTACATGCAAGGTCCAGCCAAGCCAGCCGAGAGCGAGATGTTGGACATCCGTGAAAGGCGGGCTGATCGCGACTGCTAAGGAACCAAGCTGGACCTGGGTAACAGTGGTGTTAACGAGGCGAAGTGCGCATTTGAGGATAGAATGGGACGGCAGATGCTGCGTCAAGTTCCCTGGCAGGGGTGATTGTGCCGCAAATCACAGGGCCCTTGGCCTACATTATACATGCAAAAGAAGCGATGAGAAAGGCATACGCGCATTTGCGGACCACCTCAGACCTGGTCAGGCTTTTATGTGTTCTGGAGTCGAACGTGTCCTCTACCAGTCAGCTTCTAGTACTGGATTGATTGTTGAGAATACTACCCGGTCATTGAGGCTTGAGCTGTGTGATCGATGGTACCGTCCAAGTGGTCACGGCAGTGGTGATTGGGGAGAGGAACAAAGCCAGGCTGGTATACTCGGCTCTTGCCGGGCGTTCCAATGTTCTCACAACAGGCGCCTGCGTACTGCCAGTGTAACTGTACTGCGGTACTCATTATCCTCTGCTCCTCATCGGCGACCTCAAGTCTGTCAGTACGTATCTGCGCGGACCATATGCACTTCAAAGAATATGTGCAGGCCTACAGGCCCATGTATCCGCCGTGCCAGCGAGGCGTGCGTCTTCAACGTTTCAACGTGCATACAAGATAGCGAAAATGGACGTTTGGTGACTCTGCCAGCCGAATTACCGCAGCACAACAATGATGCATACCGTTTGTAGCTTGACGTACGCGTGATTGCAGTCTCGGGCGTTCTCGAATTGCTCTATAACTACTTCGGGTCCCTCTCTCTCTCAGGCCAGCTGGCCGTTTCCAACTTGATCACACCATGGGCAAGAAACGGTATGTTCACGCTCTCCAGCCCAATCATCCAGGATTTATGAGCTTACGACGACTCTCAAGCAGAGGGCGGCACCGGACAGCAACCTACAGCCCTCTCTATGAGTGTAGCCTGTGTCAGCACCAAGTACCAAGGTCAGAGCTACGGCAGTGCACGGGTTGTGCGAACGAGGTCTATTGCAGCACAAAGTGCCAGAAGGAGGCATGGCCATTGCACACATTCCGTTGTCGGCCTGGCCAGAGCATCAAAACAGCCTATCACCTCCTCAGGGCAATCGCGCAAGACGAGATTCCTACAGACCAAGAGACCAGGAGAGACTATGGCTTCACTAGGGCTGCGGCTCTAGGATGGTACGCCGAGTGCTATCTCCTTGGGCTGTATAAAGGTCTTCTCGTCATCCTACGGGTGTCACCAGATGACCTGCATCGATGGAGGCTCGAAGGTCGACTAGTTGAACACATCAAGTCCGTGTACGAGCCTGTTCCTCCCGAGTGCCGAGGCGAATACTACCCATGGTTCCTCCAGCACCAGTACCTTCTCGATACTCCCGACCACAAGTACGCTTCCGTCGACATCCTCACTCTTCCATTCCGCGCTGCATGGTCGTTCGCACATGCAAGTTTCAACCGCATCCGAGCCAAAGTCTGGGGGCCCTCCCCAAACCGTGCCTTCTTCGAGCTGTGGATACAGGGTCTCGTACCATCACCATTCATTAGCGAATGGATGCGTTACGGCTTCGTCTCTACCTTCAGCGAGGCCGAAATGAACGACCTAGACCTCCGATACCGGTACCTCTTCCTCCACCACTCCTTCGAGGAGTTCTGCGCTGCGTACAGGTCCTCCAGCATTCCTGCTCTCTTCGACCGGCATGGCCTCCCCTGTTCCATTCTGTTCCGCGACGTCATGTCGTGCACTCCTAGACTGCCGAAGACGGTCTGGCAGCTCAAAGACCACATTGATCTGCTGGCTACTGTGCGTGGTTCGAGGGTGGGAGCACGCCTAGACCTCACTTCGGCGGTAGCATCGGACTACGGTTTCGCCAACTGCCGGACCGACGGAGATACGGAGCTGCTATCATGCATCTACACCCATTACTTTTCTCACCCCGATACCAGCCCACTGGATCTGCACGAGGCATGTATGGAGGGAACACTGCTTGAGTATCTCGAACCATTCATCGGCTGGAAGCCCACGGAGAGAACGCGGTGCCGCAAACTGCTGAAGAACATCTACCCTCCGCCTTGGTGGTTCCCCAAAGCCATGAAACTCAGTGAGTAGCGCATTCACGCTGCCTGGATGGCTATTCACGGCAATACTGTGTACTGTAACAGGACCCCTGTACCACACTGTGAACGCTTGGAAGCCTTATGCGTACCTCATGTTTGGCATCGTTGTCCTGGGATTAGCGTTGTACAACGTGCTTCGTCCTGTGTAGTGCACATCCGATAATCCATGCATCGCCGCCCGCCCCCGACGCGGACGGCAGTAGGTTCGACGCGATCCTCGGTATTTCACCACCACATCGATGTGTTTCTGATCGACTCTGCGCGCGACCGAATATAGGTGCGTACAGCCCCTCTCCTCAGGGAAGCCTCGATCGCTCGGTACGTTACGTCGTTTATGCGGCGAGGAGTTCACTATATTGGTACTCGTGAGGGAGTCATACAGTATGTGAAATGCACATACATAGCGAATCCCCGACCGGAGTACGGCTTGGCACACGGGAGCGATCCCGATACCGGCATGCCCCTCTTATTGCCAAACTGTGAGTGCTAAGACGCCGGACCAGGCGATCGTATTAAAGCCAGCGTGCATCGTTCAATCGCACACACGACCTCATCTCCTCGACTGACCGCGAAGTGCGCGAAGCTTTGTAAAGGATACCATGTCAGCGCTCTACGGCCCAGCCCCTGAACCCCCGACTCGTCTGGGCTACTACCGCAAGCTCGCGCCTCGCGCGGCGATCCATGTCTCCCCATTCTGCCTGGGAGGCATGAGCATTGGCGATAAGTGGTCCGAGCATGGCATGGGGTCTATGGACAAGACGTCATCGTTCCGCCTCCTGGACGCGTTCTTTGACGCTGGCGGCAACTTCATCGACACTGCTAACCTTTAGTGAGCATAAACACAGAGCATTAATAGCGTCAGTCGTACTGACAGGGTTCATCGCCTTGTAGCCAGGATGGATCTTCGGAGGAGTTCATCGGAGAATGGCAGGAACAACGAGGGATCCGTGACCAACTCATCATCGCAACAAAGGTTAGTGCTATGTTCAGCGTATTAGGACTACACAGGATACAGGGATGCTTACTCGTTTGCCTCAGTACACGAACAACCCCCGTCGGGGAGATCCTACGCTTGCACAGAAAGTCAACTGGGTGGGGAACAATGTCAAGTCGATGAAGCTTTCTGTCGAGCTTAGCCTGAAGCGGCTGCGTACGGACTACATCGACATCCTCTACGTCCACTTCTGGGACCAGGAGACAGATGTTGAGGAGATGATGGACGGCCTTCATACGCTCGTCCTCTCCGGCAAGGTCCTATACCTTGTACGTACTTCGCTCTTCATATCGTGATGAGCTCGCTGACCATGGATGACATCAACGCAGGGCGTTTCTGACTTTCCCGCTTGGCTGGTCGTGAAGGCAAATGCGTATGCTCGAGCGAACGGCAAGACACCCTTCGTCGTCTTCCAGGCGTCCTACTCCGTGCTCGAGCGCGACATTGAGCGCGAGATCCTCCCGATGTGCCATCACGAGGGCCTCGCGCTCGCCGTCTTCTCC
>JAPEVG010000755.1:0-10716 GCA_029747595.1 Trametes cubensis
CGGTGAGTATACTCACCTTTGTAATTGTAGGTACTCGCACTAATCATATATGCGGCTGGTCTTCATAGGCGGCGGCTTAGGTGAGCACAACCAATTCATAGCGGGACCAAAACTCAAGCCTTTCGCCAACGTCTCTGCGATGGTCTGGCTACAGTCGCATCAGGCATCGCGTATGTAGTCCTCCTTTGTCACACACCTGTTCGCTCACCAGTGTTGCATCTTCTGACAGGTGATACAACGCTCAGTACGTCACAGTCACGCAGTTTCCTTTTTCACTCTTCCTCGTGCTCCCATCATGCCACGTCATCCTTTCCCATGCCACGTCATCCTTTCCCATGCCACGTCATCCTTTCTCACCGGTTTGCACGGCTGTTGTATTACTACCCTATTACCTTCCGCCACGTCATCGCCACATCATCTGTATTCCCAGCCCTGACTCTACGTAGCCATACTGAACTCTCACGGTACGTGGCGCCTACGTGGCGCTGACGTGTCCATGCCTCTTCCCTTGTATATAAGACCAGAGGATCCACTCGGGATCCTCAGCTCGACCTGGTTATCCATTGCTTATTCCTCAGAACCTCTACTCGACTCGAACTCTTGGAGACCTCTTGGTCCGATCCCTAGGACGTCACTCGTCGTGACCGATCTAGGCTCGTCGTAACATTAGGTCGAGCTCACCAGAACCCGTCGATCTACTCAGATCCAGACGAACCCGATCGGCACCGCTCAAGACAGGGCGGGCCAGAACCAAGCAACACGGAATCGACACCGCAGACATATGCGGTTGACAAGGACGCCAAGCTCGTCTATTACGGAGGACAACAAGTCTTTTGGAAAACCGATAAGTGGCTCTTCACCGAAGTCGCACTCAGTTGGCAACAGTGCCTCGCCATCGACCCGGAATACCGAAAGCAGTACCGAGACATATCGCTTGGAGACGAACTTCCGGAGGAACCAGCGGCCACCCCGGAACCGAGAAGAACCGAACCAGAACAACATTCCCCGGTAGACTTCACTACTCCCAGACCCGCGCAAGCCGAGATAATCGAGGAGAGTGAACCCGAAAGCGAGAACACGACGAACAGAACCCCTGAAGAAGACCCGGAGGAATTCGAAGCCGCACCAGAACCTGTAGGGAAGACCCCTCAAGAAGAACCGATCCGAACCGAACCAACGAACGAAGCCAAGATGGCCGAAGAACGAACGAACGAGATCAAGCTCAAGATGCCCCCAGAGTTCTCAGGGAAACGAGGCGAAGTCGTGGAGTGGCTGCAGAAATGCACCCTCTACCTCACGATGAACAAGAAGACCTACGCCGACGACGAAATGAAGATCGTTTTCTGCCTTATGCTCATGAACGGAGGCACCGCCGGAACCTGGTCCCGTACCTTCATCGAAGACGTCGAGCGACAGGCAGCCGACCAGAACAAGAACCTGAGAGAAGGCGAGAACCGCGTCGAACCCAACTACGGAACATGGGATGAGTTCAAGAAGCAACTGCTAGACGCATTCGACGACGTCGATCAGAAGGCCAGCGCCCGAGTACTCCTGCGAAACCTGAAGCAAGGAAGCAAGAAAGTCGAAGATTACATCGCCGAGTTCAAGTCAATCATCTCGCGATGTGGAATCACCGAGTTCGACGTCATTGCCGACTTCTTCTACGCCGGGCTCAACCGTCCCCTCCGAGAGAAGATCTTCGGAATGTACCCCCTGCCGAAGGACACCAGCGAACTCTACCTCCGAGCCTCCACCCTCGAGCAACAGTACCACTTGGGAAGAGCGTACGACGGGAAGACCTCGACCTTCCGACCCACGTACAAGGCATACAGACCTCGACCGCAGGAACGCGACCCCGACGCCATGGACGTCGACAAGATGACGACTGAAGAACGCGAGAAGCACTACCGAGAAGGACGATGCTTCAATTGCCACCAGATAGGGCACTTAGCGCGACAGTGCCCCAACAGAAGAACCAGCGACCGCAAGAGGACGAAGCCTACTGCCAAGGCCCGCATTACCGAAGTCGAAGAAGACGAAAGCGACGATGACGAAGACACCAGATCCATCAACGGCCAAGCAGCCGACAAGATGCAGCTCATCGCAGCAAGAATTCGAACGGCACTGAAGGGGCTTGAAGAAGACCGCGACGCTCAGGAGATCCTTGCAAGCTTTTCCAACAAGGGTTTTTGAAGAACCGGCGTGTCTCGACGTCACGACCGCGTACCAAGGTCCGCCGTGTAATAGTAGCGCAGACTTCTCGTCAGTCTATGAGAATTCCGTTATCTATCCACACGGACCTAAGCGTCGAAACGAAAGCCCTCATTGACACCGGAGCCGGAGAAGTATTCATGGACCACAGGTTTGCGAAAGAACACAAGTTTCCGCTCAGACCCCTGGACACCCCGATCCGAGTATACAATGCTGACGGAACCAGAAACGAAGCAGGTGACATCAAGAGATGCGCAGTCCTCGAAATCGAAGCCGGGCACCATCGACACATCGTACGGTTCCTGATCACATCGCTTGGAAAGGAACCAATCATCCTGGGCCTGCCATGGCTACAGCGCGTCAACGCCAACATCGACTTCACGAAAGGAACCCTCGACATTGATCCCGCTCGAGTAAACCGAACGATCACAGAACACCTGCGCGCAATGTGGTTCCCCGACCAAGACCCCTTCACCGGAAGACCCAAGCCAGTCCAAGAAGAACCAGACGAAGAAACAGATAAAGAAGACGAAGACGCAACCACGGAAGTACCAGCCACGGAGCCGATCTATGAGAACATTGAACGAGTTACGCTCTCCGACGTGCACCCAGAAGAAGAACCCGATGATCAAGACCTGCTGATAGCCTACCTCCGAGGAGAACACGAAGCCATGACGACATCGCACACGACCGAATGGCACGGAGACATGCCTCGACCCGGATCTCCCCTCACCATGGAACACGACTACGAACCCACGAAGATCGGACCTGGACCCACCATCGGAAGAATCCGACGAGCCCCGCAAGGACTCCGGTTTGCGATCGCAGCCAACGTCTGGATTCGAGCCAAGGTCAACCCCGCGATGGCGCTTGCCCAACAGCAACAGGCACAAGAAGAAAAGAAGACGTTCAAAGAAATGCTCCCTGAGCCATACCGGGAGTACGCGGCCATCTTCGAAAAGAAGGTGTCCGAACGATTCCCACCTTCGCGACCTTGGGACCTGGCTATCGAACTCAAAGAAGATTTCACGCCGAAAGACTTCAAGCGGTATCAACTCACGCCGAAGGAGCTAGAAGCCGAGGAAGAATTCATCCGAGAGAACTTGTGGAAAGGCTACATCCGACCCTCGAACTCGCCCATGGCATCCCCATTCTTCTTTGTCGGCAAGAAAGACGGAACGCTACGGCCCTGCCAGGATTATCGATACCTCAACGAAGGAACCGTTCCCAACAAGTACCCACTACCACTCATCTCAGAACTGGTGGACAAGCTACGCGGCGCAAAGGTCTTCTCCAAGCTGGACCTTCGCTCAGGATACAACAATGTTCGCATCAAAGACGGCGACCAGTGGAAGGCTGCCTTCAGAACCAGCAAGGGGCTGTACGAGCCGATGGTCATGTTCTTTGGCCTTCGAAACTCCCCCTCTGCCTTCCAAGCCATGATGAACGCGATCTTTGCAGACATGATCGACGAAGGATGGTTAGTGATATACATGGATGACATACTGATCTTTTCGGCAGACCTAGAAGAGCACCGGAAGAGAACCCTGCGCGTTCTCGAACGACTCAAGGAACACGATCTATACCTCAAGCTGGAAAAGTGCATATTCGACGCCTCAGAAGTGGAGTACCTCGGAATGATCATCAGCGAGAACAAGATCGCCATGGACCCCGTCAAGGTGAAAGGAATACTCGACTGGCCAGAACCGACAACCGTCAAGGACGTCCAATCATTCCTCGGATTCGGCAACTTCTACCGACGATTCATCGACCATTTTTCGGAAATTGCGCGACCACTCAATGCGCTAACCAAAAAGGACGCCAGATGGGAATGGACCACGGAATGCCAGAAGGCCTTCGACACGCTAAAACAACGATTCGCAACGGCCCCGGTGTTGCAAATGCCCGACGTCGCCAAGCCCTTTGTCGTGGAGTCCGACGCCTCCCAATGGGCCACCGGAGCAGTGCTTCGGCAACGAGACGCCAACGGAGACCTCCACCCGTGCGCGTACTTGTCAGAAGGATTCACCGAAGCGGAACGAAACTACGAGATCTACGATCGAGAACTGCTGGGCATCATCCAAGCCCTGAAGGCCTGGCGACACTACCTCGAAGGATCGGGACACCCGGTCACGATCTTATCAGACCACAAGAACCTCACCTATTGGCGCAACCCACAACGACTGAACAGACGACAAGCGCGATGGGCCTTGTTCTTATCGCAATTCGACATCCAACTGGTACACACCCCCGGCACCGCAATGGTGCAATCCGACGCACTATCACGAAGACCCGACCACCGACAAGGCGCTGAAGACGACAACGTCGAGCGAACGATGCTACCGGACAACCTCTTCGTGCACCTAGTGGACACCCGCTTAGCGCCCAAGTTCCGGCACCTGGCCAACCAAGACCGACTCTTCTGTGATGCGCTCGCAGCCATCCACCACAACGGACCACCACCCATCAGAAGCGCGCTCACCGATTGGCAAGAAAAGGATGGCCTAATCTTCTACAGGGACCGATGCTACGTACCGGCCGACGAGTCTCTCCGACGAGACCTGATCCAGCAACACCACGACTCCCCGGCCGCTGGCCACCCAGGAAAGTTCAAGACCTTGGAACTACTGCGGCGATCATACTGGTGGCCCGGCATGTACACCATGGTATCGCGATACGTCGAAGGCTGCGCCACGTGTCAACAGCACAAGCCAAACACACACCCGACCACCCCACCCCCGCAACCGATTCCAGCCGACAATGTTACCCGACCATTCCAGAACGTCACGGTGGACCTCATCACTGATCTCCCCGAATCGCACGGCTACGATAGTGTTCTGGTCGTGGTCGACCATGGCCTTACGAAGGGGGTGATTTTCGCACCATGCAAGAAGACAATCGACGCAATCGGCACAGCGGCGCTCTACCACCGACACGTCTACCGACGCTTTGGACTACCCAGCAAGATCATATCCGACCGAGGGCCACAATTCGTATCCAACGTCACGCGCGAACTAGGAAGACTCTTAGGCATCACCCTCTCCCCGTCCACCGCATATCATCCGCAAACCGACGGACAAACTGAACGCGTGAACCAAGAACTGGAAGTCTATCTCAGGATATTCTGCGAAGGGCGATCAGACGAATGGACGGAACACCTCGTCGACGCAGAGGTCGCACACAACCAACGGGTCCATTCGGCACGAAACGCATCACCATTCTACCTCATGATGGGGTACGAACCGACGCTGATCCCCATCGCATACCCCAAGACCAACGCCCCGACAGTACAAGAACGGCTAGCAAACCTTCAGAAGGCCCGAGATGAAGCCCTAGCAGCCCATGAACTGGCTCGACACGTCATGCGCGACAGATTCAAGGGAAAGTTCGCCCAATTCAAGAAGGGACAGAAGGTCTGGCTCGAAGGGAAGAACCTCCAGCTCGCTTACGCATCTCGGAAACTCGCACCGAAGCGAGAAGGTCCCTTTGTCATCACCGAAGTCCTCGGACCCGTGACCTATCGGCTGGAGCTGCCGAAACACTGGAAGGTACACCCCGTGTTCCATGCGTGCTTCCTCACCCCATACAAGGAGAACGACACCCACGGGCCGAACTACACGAGGCCACCACCTGACCTTATCAACGGAGAGGAGGAATACGAAGTCGAAGCGATCGTCGGACACAAGACCACACGAGGCGGAATCCGCTACCAAATCAAGTGGAAAGGCTACTCCAGCGCCGAGAACACATGGGAACCCGAATCCGCTCTAATTCCGAATGCCAACGAGATCCTTCAGAAGTATAAAAAGGCGAAGAAGCTGCAATGAACCGCAATGCTCTCTCTCACCGTCCTCTTCGCCGTCTACTGCCTCACCCTCCTCGCCATCACGCTCCTCTTCCTCTGGTACATCCTCCACGACCTCTTCAACCGCATCATCGAGCACACCCTCCATAGCCGCGACTACCCCTCCAGATCGTCGTGGGGATCGTAAGCCCATGATTGTTGCGCTTCTTACCTGCATGACCCTTGGATACCTCCTCGCCCTCGCCTTCATCGCTACTCACCTCCGCCTCACCATCGATATCCTCGAAACCGCCCTTGAGCACCGCGACCCCCCTCGATCCCGCAAACGACAAGCTAGACCAATCCGACCGTACGCGTAACAACACCAGCTGGGACGACTAAGATGGGTCCACCGCTTTACGGCACTCGGGTCGCGAACGACAACGACAGCGACCAGGAAAACCAAGAGCCAATACCCATTCCCCCTCCACTCGCTGAACGCCTCGCCTCTCCACCACCAAACTACACCTCCAGAGAGCCGTCGCCCGCCTCGTCCGTATCGGACCTCAGCACGGTTGTCGCTGAAGACTCCCACCTTGTTGACTACTCCGAACACCCCGACGTCAATCAACTCATCCGTGCGCTCCTCACCAACCCCAACCCTGTCACGCGAGACGCGGAAAGAGGCCTCCAGTACTTCTTTCGAGAATACCGCTCCTTGTACAACGAGCAACGAGAGCTAGACGCCATCGAGGGAAACCTCGAAGACGCCCTCGAAACCGTTGAAGACGTCCTCGACATCATCGCGGGCAGTTTAGGTGAAANTGGGCAACAGGGAATTTTCGACGACTCTACCGTGGCAGGCCGACGAGCGCGCGCCCTCTCCGAAGCAGGCGACCATGTCATGATCGTACGCACGGCAACGGAACATGCCCAAGGAGCCGTCCGACGCCTCTCTAGAACGGTGCGACAGTGGAGGAACTTCCTCATCGCGACCTTCGAACTCCCCGACTTCCGCCGGCGAATCGCACCTCTCGCCGAAACCATCGACAATGCCGCCCCGCCCCCAGGCGAACTCCCTGCAGCAGCACGAAGGGTACCCGGAGAGTCGCGTCGTCGAGGAACGTATTTACCCCTCTTCCACACGCGAGTATCTGCGGGAAGTCGCCGCCCTCGTGAACCATCGCCCGAAGAACGCAATGTCCGGCCGCGAATGGAGTCCCCGTCACCAAGGCCTAGCTCGCCGCTCGTCTTCAGGTCCGCCAACTACAACTGTCTCGTGTGCGGCACACCCGACCACGATTACCTCTGGTGCCTAAACTGGAGATGCGTCTGGTGTCGCGCCGCCGCACCTGGTCATCACCCCTGGGAGTGTCCTCAACGCCCCGGGGATCTGGGCGGAGGGCCCACGGGAGGGCTACAGTATCCCACCGATGGCACGGTGTAGGACCATACGAAGGGGGTAATGTTACAACGCTCAGTACGTCACGGTCACGTAGTTTCCTTTTTCACTCTTCCTCGTGCCCCCATTATGCCACGTCATCCTTTCCCATGCCACGTCATCCTTTCCCATGCCACGTCATCCTTTCTCACCGGTTCACACGGCTGTTGTATTACTACCCTATCACCTTCCGCCACGTCATCGCCACATCATCTGTATTCCCAGCCCTGACTCTACGTAGCTATACTGGACTCTCACGGTACGTGGCGTCTACGTGGCGCCGACGTGTCTATGTCTCTCCTCCTGTATATAAGACCAGAGGATCCACTCGGGATCCTCAGCTCGACCTGGTTATCCATTGCCTATTCCTCAGAACCTCTACTCGACTTGAACTCTTGGAGACCTCTTGGTCCGATCCCTAGGACGTCACTTGTTGTGACCGATCTAGGCTCGTCGTAACATTAGGTCGAGCTCGCCAGAACCCGTCGATCTACCCAGATCCAGACGAACCCGATCGGCACCGCTCAAGACAGGGCGGGCCAGAACCAAGCAACACGGAATCAACACCGCAGACATACGCGGTTGACAAGGACGCCAAGCTCGTCTATTACGGAGGACAACAAGTCTTTTGGAAAACCGATAAGTGGCTCTTCACCGAAGTCGCACTCAGTTGGCAACAGTGCCTCGCCATCGACCCGGAATACCGAAAGCAGTACCGAGACATATCGCTTGGAGACGAACTTCCGGAGGAACCAGCGGCCACCCCGGAACCGAGAAGAACCGAACCAGAACAATATTCCCCGGTAGACTTCACTACTCCCAGACCCGCGCAAGCCGAGATAATCGAGGAGAGTGAACCCGAAAGCGAGAACGCAACGAACAGAACCCCTGAAGAAGACCCGGAGGAATTCGAAGCCGCACCAGAACCTGTAGGGAAGACCCCTCAAGAAGAACCGATCCGAACCGAACCAACGAACGAACCCGAACCCAAGATGGCCGAAGAACGAACAAACGAGATCAAGCTCAAGATGCCCCCAGAGTTCTCAGGGAAACGGGGCGAAGTTGTGGAGTGGCTGCAGAAATGCTCCCTCTACCTCACGATGAACAAGAAGACCTACACCGACGACGAAATGAAGATCGTTTTCTGCCTTATGCTCATGAACGGAGGCACCGCCGGAACCTGGTCCCGTACCTTCATCGAAGACGTCGAGCGACAGGCAGCCGACCAGAACAAGAACCTGAGAGAAGGCGAGAACCGCGTCGAACCCAACTACGGAACATGGGATGAGTTCAAGAAGCAACTGCTAGACGCATTCGACGACGTCGATCAGAAGGCCAGCGCCCGAGTACTACTGCGAAACCTGAAGCAAGGAAGCAAGAAAGTCGAAGACTACATCGCCGAGTTCAAGTCAATCATCTCGCGATGCGGAATCACCGAGTTCGACGTCATTGCCGACTTCTTCTACGCCGGGCTCAACCGTCCCCTCCGAGAGAAGATCTTCGGAATGTACCCCCTGCCGAAGGACACCAGCGAACTCTACCTCCGAGCCTCCACCCTCGAGCAACAGTACCACTTGGGAAGAGCGTACAACGGGAAGACCTCGACCTTCCGACCCACGTACAAGGCATACAGACCTCGACCGCAGGAACGCGACCCCGACGCCATGGACGTCGACAAGATGACGACTGAAGAACGCGAGAAGCACTACCGAGAAGGACGATGCTTCAATTGCCACCAGATAGGGCACTTAGCGCGACAGTGCCCCAACAGAAGAACCAACGACCGCAAGAAGACAAAGCCTACTGCCAAGGCCCGCATTACTGAAGTCGAAGAAGACGAAAGCGACGATGACGAAGACACCAGATCCATCAACGGCCAAGCAGCCGACAAGACGCAGCTCATCGCAGCAAGAATTCGAACCGCACTGAAGGGGCTTGAAGAAGACCGCGACGCTCAGGAGATCCTCGCAAGCTTTTCCAACAAGGGTTTTTAAAGAACTGGCGTGTCTCGACGTCACGACCGCGTACCAAGGTCCGCCGTGTAATAGTAGCGCAGACTTCTCGTCAGTCTATGAGAATCCCGTTATCTATCCACGCGGACCTAAGCGTCGAAACAAAAGCCCTCATCGACACCGGAGCCGGAGAAGTATTCATGGATCACAGGTTTGTGAAAGAACACAAGTTTCCGCTCAGACCGCTGGACACACCGATCCGAGTATACAATGCTGACGGAACCAGGAACGAAGCAGGTGACATCAAGAAATGCGCAGTCCTCGAAATCGAAGCCGGGCACCATCGACACATCGTACGGTTCCTGATCACGTCGCTCGGAAAGGAACCAATCATCCTGGGCCTACCATGGCTACAGCGCGTTAATGCCAACATCGACTTCACGAAAGGAACCCTCGACATCGACCCCGCTCGAGTAAACCGAACGATCACAGAACACCTGCGCGCAATGTGGTTCCCTGACCAAGACCCCTTCACCGGAAGACCCAAGCCAGCCGAAGAAGAGCCAGACGAAGAAGCAGACAAAGAAGACGAAGACGCAACCACGGAAGTACCAGCCACGGAGCCGATCTATGAGAACATCGAACGAGTTACGCTCTCCGACGTACACCCAGAAGAGGAACCTGATGATCAAGACCTGCTGATAGCCTACCTCCGAGGAGAACATGAAGCCATGATGACATCGCACACAACCGAATGGCACGGAGATATGCCTCGACCCGGATCTCCCCTCACCACGGAACACGACTACGGACCCACGAAGATCGGACCTGGACCCACCATCGGAAGAATCCGACGAGCCCCGCAAGGACTCCGGTTTGCGATCGCAGCCAACGTCTGGATTCGAGCCAAGGTCAACCCCGCGATGGCGCTTGCCCAACAGCAACAGGCACAAGAAGAGAAGAAGACGTTCGAAGAAATGCTCCCTGAACCATACCGGGAGTACGCGGCCATCTTCGAAAAGAAGGCGTCCGAACGATTCCCACCTTCGCGACCTTGGGACCTGGCTATCGAACTCAAGGAAGACTTCATGCCGAAAGACTTCAAGCGGTATCAACTCACGCCGAAGGAGCTAGAAGCCGAGGAAGAATTCATCCGAGAGAACTTGCGGAAAGGCTACATCCGACCCTCGAACTCGCCCATGGCNATCCCCATTCTTCTTTGTCGGCAAGAAAGACGGAACGCTACGGCCCTGCCAGGATTATCNGATACCTCAACGAAGGAACCGTCCCCAACAAGTACCCACTACCACTCATCTCAGAACTGGTCG
>JAPEVG010000756.1:0-10692 GCA_029747595.1 Trametes cubensis
GGACGACGAGGGCAATCCGCTCCAGATGGAGTACGGCTACTCGGAGTTCCGGGACAACCAGCGAATAAGCATACAAGAGATGCCGGAGCGGGCGCCCGCCGGCCAGCTTCCCCGCAGCACGGATGTGATCCTCGACGGCGACTTGGTCGATAAGTGCAAACCGGGAGACCGCATTCAGCTTGTGGGAGTGTATCGAAGCGTCGGAGGCGGTGCCAATGGATCTTTCAAGTAAGTCATGCACTTGCCTCTTGGGACTGGGACGTGAGCGTCCCGGTTACGTTCTTGCTATGTCAAACCGACTAGCTATGCAACCCTCTTCGCGAGTGCCATTCCTCGTTGACACGGGGTTGGCAGCAAGCTGGATTGGCTATACGTATTAGGGACTCCGGTTTCTCCGTCCTTACACTGATAAACGTACCCCAGAACTCTTATTCTCGCGAATAACATCAACCTACTTTCGTCGAAAATCGGTGGAGGCATCGCACAGACGCCTCTCACCGACTACGACATTCGGATGATCAACCAGCTTGCGAAGCGGTCAAATATCTTCCATCTTCTCTCGCAATCGCTAGCTCCCTCGATCTTTGGACACGATAAGATTAAAGAGGCAATTCTCTTGCTCCTCCTCGGGGGCGCTGAGAAGAACCTCCCGAACGGCACGCACATTCGTGGCGATATCAACATCCTCATGGTTGGCGACCCGTCCACGGCGAAGTCCCAGATGCTTCGTTTCGTGCTCGGAACCGCACCGCTTGCCATCGCCACCACAGGTCGTGGCAGCTCCGGCGTCGGTCTAACGGCCGCTGTCACGAGCGACAAGGACACCGGTGAGCGAAGACTGGAAGCCGGCGCTATGGTCCTTGCCGACCNGGGGTGTCGTCTGCATTGACGAGTTTGACAAAATGTCCGACATCGATCGTGTGGCGATTCACGAGGTCATGGAGCAGCAGACGGTCACCATCGCTAAAGCGGGCATTCATACCACCCTTAACGCGCGCTGCAGCGTTGTGGCCGCCGCGAACCCGATTTACGGTCAGGTAAGCGCTGCTCGTTCGCGTCCGAATGCGGCTCAGAGAAGCTCGGCCACTGACTCGCCCGCGGATTGCAGTACGACGTACACAAGGACCCGCACAAGAACATCGCGCTGCCCGACTCGCTCCTCTCCCGTTTCGATCTGCTCTTCGTCGTCACGGACGACGTGGACGAGAACCGCGATCGGATGATCGCGGACCACGTCCTCCGCATGCACCGCTACCTTCCGCCCGGGGTGGAGGAGGGCACGCCCGTCAACGACATCCTCTCGCAGCAGCTCTCCGTGGACGGGCCGAACGCGAACGGGGAGGAGGCGGAGGAGGGCGAGCCAAGTCCGTTCGAGAAGTACGACCCGCTGTTGCATGTGGGCATCGGTCGGCCCCAGACCAGCACGCGCACGGGGAAGCAGAAGAAGGTGGAGGTGCTGAGCATCGCGTTCGTGAAAAAGTACATTCAGTACGCGAAGAGCAAACCTCCGCCTGTCCTCACTAAGGGTGCAGCGGACTACATCGTAAATGTATATGCTACCCTGCGTAATGAGGACCTCGATGGGACCCGGAAGAAGAGGGTATGCTTTGTGAGATGTTCTCGTGTTGGACTTGCGCTGACATGGGCTGCTGACAGACATCACCCCTTACTGCGCGTACCCTCGAGACGCTCATCCGTCTCGCAACCGCGCATGCTAAGGCGCGTCTCTCGCCCAAGGTACAGCGCCAAGACGCGAAGGTGGCAGAAGAGATTCTGCGGTTCGCGCTCTTCAAAGAGGTGCTCCGCCGCACTCGCCGCAAGAAGCGCAAGTTGAACAACGGCGCGGTGGAGGCTATGGACGAGGACGACGAGGACGGTGAGGCGGAGGGCGACAGCGAAGAGAGCGACGAAGAGGAGGAGGCGCCACAACGGATGGCGACTCCAAAGCCGAAGGACAAGGCTAAGGAGGTCAAGAAGCTCACGCCAGAACCGCAGTGGGACAACGACGTCCAGATGGGTGATGGTGCTCCTGCTGGTGACGCCGCTGCAGACGGTCAGGGCATCCGACCAGACCGGTGCGTCTTCTGTCACGACTTTCGTTTGTTTATGCTGATGGCTGACTGGTGGATACTACAGGTTGAAGTTATTCCGTACACGGCTCGCGCATCTGTTCGCGACGAAGCTGGTGGACGAGGACCAGATGTACTTGCACACGCTCGTGGAGATGATCAATGAGGGCCTGTCGACGGACGAGCTGTTCGGCACGGCGGAGGCGACCGCGGCGTGCAACATTATGACGGACGCGAACGAGGTCATGCTCAGCGATGGGATCGTGTACAAGATCTAGTCGAGGGTTGCGCAGGTCGTGTACTTGTTCCTTCTTGCTTCTTGCCAGTGTCTTGCGTCGGTTTGCTTGCCTGCATTTCGCTATGTTGTGCTATCTGTGTGTGCTGTTTCTCTCTTGTGTATTGCTGGGTCGTGTATTTCGTAGATATCCTCGTGCGTGTACAATTATACCATACCGTTCCAACGTGCGTCGGCACCAGTTGTCGAGATTTGCCACCGTTCCTGGAAGTGAAGTCATCGATGGCGCCACGCCGCAAATGTCGAGATATGCTACCACATCGTTTAGTGCATTGTTGCCCGCTGTGGTTCGAGACGAGGATGTGGGCGCGTGTGGATGGTGTAGGGTGATGCGGAGCGAGAGGGCGTAGGCGCGCGATCGAAGTGATACGATCGTACTCCGCATGGGTCGCGTCTATCACATGCCACCACCTGACGCCCTCTGCACAAGTCTCTCCCCACCGTCTGCCCTCCATGCCACCCTCTCCTTCCTCCTCGCCCACCACCACCTCCCCAGATGGCCGCGCAGTCGACGCTCAGGCCATCCAAGGAGCAGCTGGCGAAGCTCGCTAGCGCATATGCCCGGCATCGTCCCCTGGTCCAGCGCGGTCTCACCGTTGCGTTCGTCGTCTATGTCATAACTTCTACGTACCGAGGGTTCTCCGCCCGACCGGGCGCGTCTTCGGGCTCCTCGTCTAAGCGGAGAGGGAAGGGGAAGGGTGGGGATAGTGCATCGAAACCTCGCGTTGCGGTATGTTCTATGACTTATATATGCGAATGAATGTGTAGTGAACATCTGGACTGCGGCGCAGGTGGATGCGCTCTTCTACCAGAGGCTTTCCAGGATATTGCGCATCGTCATCCCCAGTATACGATCCAAGGAGGCTTTGCTACTATGCATGCACTCCAGCCTCCTCATCTTTCGAACGGTCATCTCGTTATACGTAGCTGCGCTCGATGGAAAGCAAGTCAATTCGCTTGAGCTGCTCGCGTCAGGATCCCACTGACACACGCTCCGCACTCAGGATCGTCGCGTCATTAGTGCGCGCTCAACCAGTACCGTTCCTTCTCAATATCCTCAAGTGGCTGCTAGTCGCCATTCCCGCGACATGGACGAACAGCTGGCTCAGTTATGTCCAGAACAAGCTCGCGCTGGCTTACCGGACACGTTTGACCAAGGAGGTCATGAGGCAGTATCTTGGCGACGACGCAGATACTCAAGATCTCAAGACCTTCTACAAGCTTGGTGCGTGACGAATTGTCCTCAAGGACCATCTAGTGTATTTTGACAGTGACGGTACAGCCAACCTGGACGACCGGATTAAGAACCCTGACCAGTATGTGACGTATTGGAAGTGTATTTCGTGGGATACTAATTCAGAACGCCTTTAGGATGATAACTCATGACATCCAGAGGTTCTCAACACATCTCGCTGCGATATACGCAAACGTAGCAAAGCCCGTATTAGATGTCATACTGTACAACTACCAACTCTCGCAGAATGTCGGAGCCGAGGGCTTGGTCCTGCTAACTGTGCTTGTCCAGGCTTCTGCAGCCCTACGTGAGCATGTCTCCTTGTCATGATCCGGGACGTGCGCTAACAAACACGGTCTGCTTCAGTCCGGGCCTTGACGCCCGCCTTCGGACAATACACTGCCCTGTCTGCGCAGCTTGCAGGCAACCTGCGACATACACATTCGCGCCTAGCCGAATTCTCCGAGGAGGTCGCGTTCTTCGGCGGCGAGGAGACGGAGAAGATGCTGGTGGAGCGCGAGTACGCCGGCCTCGTCAAGCATGAGAATCGCGTCTTGCGTAAACGCTGGTGGCACGGTTGTGTCGAGGAGGGCATCGTCAAGTGGCTGTGGGGCAGCTTCGGTCTGTGTATCTGTGCCATTCCCGTGTTCTTCAAGTTCCCGGGGGCTGCTGTGCTGGATATGGGTGGGCGCACCGAAGGTGTGTCTGACGTGCCGTTCGCAAGTAATTGTCACTGACACCAGTTTCCAGGCTTTGTAACAAACCGTCGGCTGCTCCTTTCAGCATCAGGTGCGTCGGAGTTTGACATACATTTCGGAACGGTTCCTTACCTTTGCGCAGATGCATTTGGTCGGGTCATGTACTCATACAAGGATCTGTCTGAACTTGCGGGTTATACCACGCGAGTCGCAACGCTACTTGAGACAATGGCCGACGTCCGGAAGGGCAAGTTTGAGAAGGCGCTCGTAAGCAGCGCGAGTATCGAAGAGAATGCAAAGAGTATGTCATTGGCGACATGGTATTTGCTCAACACTCACAAGCTGACCGAGCCGATCAATAGTTCTCCGGGGACGTGGGGTCGTCATCGAGTCAGAAGAGATCCAATTCGAGAATGTCCCAATAGTGACGCCGAACGGGGATATCCTCGTTCGGAGCTTGAGCTTCTATGTTAAGCCTGGACAACACCTGCTCATTGTCGGGCCCAATGGTGAGTAATATTGCATGGCTCGCTTAGAGCCACTCAGATTTTCAACATGGCACAGGCTGCGGCAAGTCATCGCTGTTCCGCATTCTCGGCGGCCTTTGGCCGGTATACGGAGGAGTTGTGCGCAAGCCACCCGCGTCACAGTTCATCCTCATTCCCCAGCGGCCGTACCTCTCCCTCGGTACATTACGCGACCAGGTCATCTATCCGCACAGCAAAGAGGACATGGAAGCGCGTAAGTCCCTGTGTTTGAACGTGTAGGCAAAACGGCTGGCTGACTAGTGTTCCTTGTACTGTAGGCGGCATCACGGATGATGACTTGCTTGCAGTCCTTGAGGTCGTACAGATGGAGAACATCGTCGAGCGCGAAGGTGGCTGGGACGCCGCGCGCGAGTGGCGTGAGGCGTTGAGTGGGGGTGACCAACAGAAGATCGCTTGGGCACGGCTCTTCTATCACAAGCCTAAGGTGCGTCGATGTCCGAAGTCTGCCACCCCCACTATTCTAATCACGATGCTACAATCATCATGTAGTATGCGGTGCTGGACGAAGCCACGTCGCTGGTTCCACCAGACATGGAGGGCATGATGATGGAGCATGCCACGCGTCTGGGTATCACGCTCCTCACGGTATCTCATCGGCCCTCGTTGTGGAAGTACCACTCGATGATTCTGCAGTACGATGGTCAGGGCGGTTATGTCTTGTACGTGCTCCTCACCCGTTTTTCCTTGGTTTCTAACGCTGATTCTTGCCGATAGCACGAAACTCGACGCGGAGAAGCGGCTCGCGCTGCAGCAGGAGAAGGAGGCGCTCGATTTGAAGCTGCTAGAGGTGTAAGTCTAGCCGTTGTCATCCTACGGTTGACTGAGATGGTTTGGACGGACGGTTTGCTAACGTCTTTGTTACAGGCCGAAGATGAAGGCACGACTTGCGGAGCTGCAGGAGCTTGCTTCGGAACGTAGTCGAGTTTGAGGCTTCGATGCGATATTGATATACTCGCTTGTGTTCATACTGACCGAACATTTGTATAACCTAGCGGCGGATTATTTATTGAATCATATGGACAGATACTACAGCGCTCTGGATCACTACGGGGATTAGCCCCTCGACGCCGGAAAAGCCGTGAAAAGGGGAGGCAAGAGAAGGCTGGCTACCTTCCTCAAAGCTCAAAACGAGCTGATTACCGTCGTGTTTCACACAGCCTTCTCACCACGAGACCCACCGGCAATCCGCGGTCAATGTACTGCTTAGCCCGATGTATAAGGTTCAGTTAGAGCAAGCAAGCACCGCTTCACAACTCATGACTTTATCCTGTTGATCTCTCCTGCACACTTAACTGACCCATCCCGCAGGCCCTCTGAACATGTTACTAGCTGCAATGGATCACAACAAGCCCACTGAGGAGCATCAGAAAGACGCAACCTCAATTCGGATCCCGGTGGAGGTGTGCGAGCGGATCATCGAGCATGTCACTACCTCGGAGCATGGGGAGCCGTGGCTCTCACCTCACAGGCAATTCGCAGACCTGACTCATCCCGACCAACACGGCAAGGTATCCCGAACGTGGTATGGGCGGACCGCACTGCCTTCGCTACGTGCCTGCGCACTCACATGCCGGACCTGGCTACCCAAGAGCCGGGCGTGCATGTATCGACACCTGGTATTTGGGAAGACCGAGAAACGCGCGCTCGAACGTCTGGTGCGCTCTCTAGACAACAACCCGAGCTTACGACAATTGGTCCTTTCGTTCACCGTCTTGGGCGACGGCGGGCCATTGCAGCGACCGCCAGACATAGTCCCCGGACGAATCCCCGACATCATGCAGACATGGGTCTGTATGCTCGCCTGCAAACTTCCTAGGCTCACGTCGGTCGGCATGAGCTTCACATACCTACGATCGCAACTCGAGCCTCGGATGTCCATGCTGCGGATCCTCCCTGTGCTGCGCTCGTTCTCGACAGTCACTTCGCTACACCTCGAGTGGTATGGCAATCGGATCGTGTCGGAAGTGGACCTTGTACGCCTGTTGACTGCTTTCTGCAACTTGCGAAAGTTGACGCTACAGTCGGACTGGTCGTATCGACCGACTGAGGGCGAAGTAGCCGCGCCAACGACGGAACCTTGGCGAACGGAGTCGGCGCTCAAGGCTATGNCCCCCCATTACGTGGCTGAGGGTTTTCAACGCTGGTGACTGGGTACGTGCGGATTGCCACCGTGACTTGCGCTTGCGAGGTCGTAACTACAGAATCCGCGCTCATAGCATCCCACATTCTAGGGATCGGTGGGAGGTGGCATGGTCCTGCCGATTATCGACTGCCTCCTACGAGCGGTCGCGGGGTCGTTGGAGAGGTTGGCAATAGACAAGTCACTCGTGCCTTACTTCAAGAATTCCGACCAAAACAGTCAAGGCATGTTACTGTGACACCACAACCGGAAATACTAACCAGAAATTCCCTATTTGTGTAGATAACACTGAGTCGTCGAGCTACAAGCACCACGAGATGCCGAGGATGCAGGTGTTACATATCCACTCTTGGAGGGCCGATACAGAAGGCAGCACAGCGACCCAAGTGGTTTGCTACGACGCTCTCACACGTTGGCTGGTGGATGCCAAGATGAACAACCTCGGCCAACTGGTTTTCCACTGTAGTGACGGCAGCCAAGAGCTCAGGCCACACACAATCGCAACCTCCGCCCTGCACGGCATGGCCGTTCTGGATGATTCCCTACGCAACTTCTTGAGCCAATCACGACGCCCTTCGTTTGAAATCGTGTTAGTGGTACCCTACCTGGTCGACGTCAGCGCGACGGCGTTGATCGACAATTACTACCTGAGCCGAGAAGCTCGTCCTGTGGTCACACAAACGACGACGGGTGCGCGGCCGCTCTTCAAGTACGGCTACCTGAAGACTACGGTTGCGGTACGCGTCGTCTGGCTGGTGCATACTCAGCGTGGTCAGTTTCGATTTGGTTTGATTCTTCAAGCTATGGGTAGCGACTGACACAGATGAACTCATCCGCTCATGATTACCTAGGCGAGAGGACTCGGTGGGTGTACGCAGCGGAGGACGGCGCTAATCTCATCACTTCCACGCCTCCTACGTATTTGGACCTAGAGATGTAAGCTCGGGCAGTCGGATTGATGAAGACCTTAGACGGTGCGCAATTTGTGACGACGCCTTGAAAGCAGATGGTACGGTGTCAAATAGATGGTAAGTAGCTTGCATGCCAGTGGCCCTAGTATCAGGGGGTTGATTCCAGATCCACATCTGCAAAAGGCTGAATGGCTCGCACGTGCATGCGAGCCACTACGATCTCCTCAAGCCACCGAGAGACGCGGCCCAGTTTGCAAGCGCACGCGGGCACGAGACACGTGTATGCAAGCCAGCCATTCCTCCCCTGAGGACTCCCAAGACTTCCCGTTCCTAGCAACCATGTAACCCCGGCGTGGGGTTACGCGCACTATTCGGATCCCGCCCGGTTGCAGCACGGATCCCGCTCGGTCGCGGAGTGGCGGATGTTGAACGTAGACGGTTGTTTGGACGGTTCCGGCAGGTGTATAAGATTGGACGATTACCGCCTTCGTTTCCCTAGCTCACGCTACGGCAACGAAGGTATAGTTCTCACATTTGTATCTGCTATGTATTTGAGCTCACGCTACGGCAACGAAGCTCGTTCCAGTTCTGCTGTTCGCGTCTGAATCGTGAAGCTGCCAGTGGCAGCTTACACTTTTTTTTGAACTGCAAACGACTTCGCGGAGCCTCTCGACGAAAGCGTCGACAAAGGCGACCCCTGCGTCGACGCCTCCACAACATACGTCAAGAAGGAGTACTCGCGCCGAGAGATGAGCGCACGAATTTCCTTGCATGCGTTCGCTGAGATCAGAGACTTCAGGCTGGCGTCGTCGAGTTTCTCCGGGCGACCACGTAGATAGACGTTGAGTTTCTCGATGATGGTGATGTAGGCGTCAAGGGATTGATCGTCTTTCTGTCGCGTAGCGAACATGTCAGAGACGATGTCTGCATGCCAGTTGTGCGGCAGCCAGTGTTCGCGGAGAGAGTCCATGAAGTCGGGGAACTTGAGGCATTCGAGCTCAGCAGAGTTGGTGAGGTACCAATCGACGAGACGGGGGTCTTGGAACCCACCCGATACGAAAGCGACTTGCTTCTCCGCGTCGACTCCTTTGTGCCGGAAGTATTGCTTACAGCCAGTTTCCCAGGTGAACAGGACCCCAGGAGTGATGTTGCCGGCACCGAGGATGGGCACCGTCTTCAGGTTGGTATGCATAACGACTGCGTCGCCAGAAGCGTTCGGGGAGGTCATGACGAGTGGCGGCGGCTGGGAGACCCTTGACCTCTTTCCACCTCTGGAAGAAAGCTCTGATCGCCGCCGACGTCGAGCGCATGACCAACCGCAAACAACGCCTGCGCGAAATGGAACAATTCTCCAAACGCTCAAACGCGACCACGAAGAGTTTCTCTCGTCCCAGCTCTAATGCTCGCTCTGGCTCTTCGACGACATCTGGTGCTGGGGATCGTCTAGGGCCTCTCTCCGACGCTGACCGTAAGCTATTGCGCGACAACAACGGCTGCTTCAAATGTCGTCGCATCAACGCCGGTCACCGCTCCGCTGAGTGTTCCATAGGGTTCCCGTCGATGTCTACGTACGTCTCTCCAGCTGACCAGTTGAAAGGGAAGCAACCAAAGCGAGACGTAAAGAAGGTTGCGGCCGTCACCGTGGAGAACAACGAGGACGACGCAACGAAACCAGCCGTCGCAGCCATACGTCCTACCTCTCCGCTCGCCAAGAGCACGGGTATCTTATCCGAAGGGGACTCTTCGGACGATGACGTACGTCCCTCTGTCTTGTCCTCTCCCCACCTCACATGGCTCGTCCATGTGGAGGCACCTTCGACTGTGGAACCTATCCGTGTTCTCATTGACACGGGGTCTCCCCTAGTTCTGATACGTGACGATGTCGTCCACCGTCTGAACTTGCGTCGCCGATGCCTGCCTACTCCCATCCCTCTGGGGAACGCCTTCAACCAAGACGGTTTCGAAGCGAAGGAGTGGGTGAAGGTCCGGGTATCTACACCGGACCAGTCATGGGTTTCAAATTCTGTTAGAGCACTCGTCGTTCCAGAACTCTGTTCCCCACTCATTCTCGGGACCCCCTTTTTCACGCGGAATCACATCCTCGTCGATGTATTCAATAGAGCGTTGTGGCTTGCGGATTCCGGTATAGATCTGACTCTTTCTTCTCCGCACACGCCCGACGCCCCTACCGAGTCGGCCGCTGAACAGCGACGAACCCGCGATGAATATCAGCACCTCGCCGCCCGCCTTCGGTTCACGCAGCACAAGGATCTCCTTCGGGAAATCCTCGAACGTGTTCCCCGTTCATCCTCAATTTCCTCCCCATCGTGCGTCGCCGCGGTGCGGGAGAGGGTTGAACGCCTCGCACTACAAGAACAGCTTTCGCGTGAGGATGCGGAAATGAAAAAGCGATTCGCTGATTGCTTCCCGGCAGACATCCCTCACCTCGACGACCTCCCGTCCGACATTTTTCACGAGATTAACTTGAAGAACGCTAACATGACTATCATCCGCCGGCAGTACAACTGCCCAAAGAAATACAGAGAAGCGTGGAAGACTCTACTTCAGCAGCATCAGAGACTTCAGGCTGGCGTCGTCGAGTTTCTCCGGGCGACCACGTAGATAGACGTTGAGTTTCTCGATGATGGTGATGTAGGCGTCAAGGGATTGATCGTCTTTCTGTCGCGTAGCGAACATGTCAGAGACGATGTCTGCATGCCAGTTGTGCGGCAGCCAGTGTTCGCGGAGAGAGTCCATGAAGTCGGGGAACTTGAGGCATTCGAGCTCAGCAGAGTTG
>JAPEVG010000757.1:0-10690 GCA_029747595.1 Trametes cubensis
CAAGCTTCGCCACCTTCGCCGCACCCGTCGCCGCGCGGTCGGCGTCGAGCCATTTGAGTGCGCCCTGGAGGTCGTTGTTGCTGGCAGCGAGCGCTTCGCGGGCCTTGCTGAGCGGGACGCCGTCTACGAGCTTACGCAGCTCGCCGATGAGCTTCACCGACGGCTTCGGGGGAAGCGCGGTGGAGTAAAGACGAGAGGCGGCGGTGACGCTGCGGGCAGCGAACATGGCGAGGATGAAGGCGGCGGGTACAGCAATCTCGACGTCGGGCGCGTCCTGCTCTACAACTTTTGGCGCGCTCATACCACGTGGTATACCCGAGATTCACGGACAAGTATTAGCTCGGATGCCGCACCGGCAATGCTCAGTGCTCTTGGATCACGACGCTCACCATCCTCAGGTTTGCTCCCATCTCGGCTTGGTTATAAAAGGGTCAACGATCGCAAGAGTTACTCAGGATTCGTCAGAAGCACCTAAGTTCTAGTTGATACCCTACCTTCACAGTTTTACTGCCCAGCAGCGACAAGACAACCCTCACGATCTCTTGAGCTATCCAAACTGCAGGTAAGCTACAAATCGTCTGTATCACAAACACTCACCATCACAGCCCGTGGATTGTATGCATAGCTGCAAGTCTTGTACGGCATCCGTATCAAGATTCGACGTTGACTTTGCAGCATCCACGACAAATCACACGCACGTGTCCGTGACTAGTCGTGTCTTCGAAGTTCGGGAGATCAAACCTACAAGGAATCGAGGTGGCTTGTAGTGAGTTTCGACGCCTCACCGTTCGAAGATGTCTGTGTGCTCTGTTCCGTCTCCTCAGAACGCCATGTTTATGAAATTGTATTGAATATAGGCCATCTCGGCGTCTCAGTACGTGAAGATTGACTTGCGGACAAATATTCACAGCGAGCGCGCAGGGTCTCGCAAAATCGACTTTGAGTTGTCCAGGAAGATTGTGTCGCACCACATGGTCTTGAGGCTTGGATCCGCTACGCATAGACGATTTGTCCCCCTAAAACGAACGAGAAGGCGGAAGTGCTCCCGATACTGTCTTAGCCCAACGTTCTTCTCGCGGCCCCCGCCGACCGCTCGCAGAAAGGTACTGTTGCGTAGAAAGTTGGTCACGATGCGTATATAACACCAACTGAACAACGTTGCATCTTAGGATTTGTGGTGGCCCGCGCCAGCATCGAGATCAGAACGCCTGCAGGGAAGTATTCGATTGAACATACTCGTCACAGATAGGGTACTACAAATGTAGGTTTCCCAAGGTTGCCGGCTCCCGGTCCTGCTTCGCTGACCAGTGGCGACGCTCGCCCTACTTGAATTGTCGCGCAGCCCGACGCACGCAACCCGCAAGATCCGGTGAATGGACCAGGGCTAAGAAGGTACGAGCGGACTCTCACGACTGTAGCGCCGACGCCAACATATCCGTGCTCGCGTATATGTCCTGTTGGATATTCACCGCCCACGCTATTGTAACCCCTGTGTCGCCTACGGCCACCAGCAGCGTAGGTCTCATCCGAGCGCTGTTTCTCTCAAGTACGCGAACTCTCGCCAATGAATGGGGCGGCGACTGCTCGCAAGACGTTTCTGAACATCTGTACTGACTTGGTCAGTTGACTGACGGTGATGACTGACGGTGATACCGGATACGACCTGGTCGAGCCGTCTGGTTAGCAGATTCAATAGCATACAGCCCGGGTAGACCCCGACAGGGTCTTGACCGTTGGCGTCAGCGCAACCAAGGAATGACACTCTCAAAAGCATAGCAGTGATGATGCATTACACAGGTCGTACTAAGTATGTACCTCTCGAAATCGAAAGCGGCTGCATAAATGAAAGAAAACCGGCCGAGGAACAACAACATGGTGCGTCGCTATCGGCGTTCCACACGTCGAACGTGCTACCTTTCCATACATATGACTACATGGCGCCGACCAGCAAAAGACCAGTCAAGCTCCGGGCAGGACGGTGGGCGCCCCTGGACCGGGAAACGAACAGGACAGACGGATGCATTTGCGAGACATGCATACGTTGTGCTCTATAAGACAAGACACAAACGACCTCCACGGAGAAAAAGCAGCCGCTCCTCGGCGCGCTGTAGCACTCCGCGGGAATTTTTGTGCGAGGGCGAGGGGACGATCGGGGGATGACCGTGGCGGACAAGCGACGTACATCCAAGTCCGAGGGGCATGGATAGATCAGACGTCCATGTGGGACTTGTNCCCCGCCATAGTTGGCCGACTGCAGAATGGAATTCAACCTTCAGGACACCTGTGGACAAGGCGACTGGAAGACTTACATCGCCGTCACCATCACGACGCGACTCCTTCGTGGTGTCAATGCGGATCGCGATGCTCGCCGCGGCGTCGCGCTTCTGCGGCCGTTGCGTAAGTGACACAGCACAGATTGAATGGACGTGAACTTACGCCGTTGGTGCTGAAGGGCGACATGTTTGCAGCGGTCGGACCACTGCTGTGGAGGTCACGCAGCGAAACAGAGGTGTCGTGTACGTTGGACGCGTCCCGGAGGCCCTTGCGCGCGTTAAGCGTCGCCATGAGTGAGTTGGAGTATACTGGTTGCGGAACATCAGCGCAAAATTCCAGTGCAACGATGGAAGAACGACTTACGGCGGCCGATGAGGAAGAAGAAGCAAATGTAAACGAACGTGTTGGGAAGGGATAGAATGGTGATAAGCGACATGCACGCGCAGATACTATGCATCGGAGTGAGTTTCCGTGACAGTTCCAATGCGTCAATAGGCGGTACCTGGTCAGCAGTCCCGTGTTCACGGAGAAGATGATCTGTGAGAAATATCAGAAAAGGAAAATGCTACAGACGGTCTCGCAGTGCGACGCACCAGCCTGTTGATGAGCAAGTTCGACCTATAGTACGGCAATCAGCTTAGGTTATGTAGCCGTACCCTTTGCTGCCTCACTCACTTCTCGAAGCCGGTCTTCGAGACCTGGAGAATGGTGCAGAGGATGGCGGCGATGCATACATCGCCAGCCGCCGCGAACGCGTTGATACTGACCGACAACGCCTGTGAGGAAGCAAAGTCAACAGCGGGAAACGCTACGGCCGGGAATCGAAATCTACCTTGATCTTGCCCAGGTCCAGGAACGTCTCGAAGCGCATTCTAATGGACGTTGTCAGGCCGTGTCCGCGAGCAAACCTTCGTACAACTTACGCCTTGATGGCATATGCTGAGTGGAGAGGATGCCGTCAATAGCGAGAAGCACGGCGCGGAAGTCAGATACGTACCCATGGCCACGGCTATCGTTGCCAACACGTTCGGATGTTAGAGTGTCTCTGGGGGTGTTGAGAGAAGAATACGCACAGAACTCAGCAGCAATCAATGCGAGCTGCAAGACCGGATGCTTAGCCGACGTCACCGTGGAGAGGTGTGCAAGAGCCACTCACCACAGGTACAACGAGGTAGATCTTGCGGCCGCTCACTGGGTCAGAGTGTCGGTATGTGCTAATCCAGAACATAATTTCAAACGGACTTACACTTCCAGACACGAGCAGCGAAAAAGCTACAGAGGTATCAGATATCCGTTGCTGACATACTGCATGCTGTACGTACCTCTGCACGAACAACCCGGTAAAGGCCTACGTGTCTCCTTTAGCAAACAGCAACGTTGCATCAACAACCGACACATACCTGGAAGAAGACCTCTACGATGATGGTACTTCACAAATACAATGAGGTTGTAGACTTGCCACCGCATAGGAGGAATACTCACGGCGAGAGCAGGGCAAGCGTAGTTGGGTCTCCGTAGTTTGTGACCAGATACCAGTATACTGAGAGATATCAGTATAGAGAGCACAACGATAGGCGATAGACGTACTACTATGTGATATGAGAATCTGTGCGGGCCTGTCAGCGTCTGTCGCCGGCATGGATATAGGGAGATCTGACCTGGTGAATAGTATCTGTAGTCCACACGGCTGCGACCTGTATCAAAGTCAGCTATAGAAAACAACGAGAACACCTGGGCACTGACCAAAACCTTCAGGTACAGAGGGTCGCGGGGATAACGGGTGTAGTAGTAATACATCTGCGATAGAGAAACTACGCGTGGTCAACGTCAGCATGAAGTACGTCCTACCTGATGGACGCTACCTACCTCCGTAGAACCTATAGAATGACGAAACCTTGAGTGTGTCTGTCGTGCTATGCTGTCTGGAGGCACTCACACGGCGCAGATGATTACTCCAATAAGGAGCGGACCCATACTGAAGACGAGGGGATGAATGGCATATCGCGGGAGTCAGACGAGAAGGGACTTACGTTCCATCGAGGGGAGCCATACTGAACTGAGCTACGAGGAAGAATCAAGAAAGCCAGGAACTCTGGGTGACAGAGGTGGGGGGGCCCAATGTGGGGTTCCGAGGCCAAGTCTCCCCGGCTTATGAAGGCATGGGCTGTAACGCCGGTGAATATTGGCGCAGGCGAAGCAGGGCGCGATGGACCCGTGCCGCATTTCGCATATGCCATAGATTTCCTCGGCGCTCTCGGAGGGCAGATTTCCAGAAGAGTCGACCCTGGAGGAAGGGGTGCCTTGGAGAAAATGCTTAACCCCTTGCAGGCAGCGTCCATGAGTCTAACGCACACGTCAGTGATGGTCGCCATTTCGAGGGTTCGGCTGAGAGCGAAGGTGCGCGGTGAATCCCAAGCGAAAGAACCGCCTGCCGATTGGCGAAAATGTACGCCGTCGACGGGCCATTCTGGCTGGAGCCGCTGGGATCTGTGGGAACCATGTGCAATGCGCCAACCCACTGGCAAGTAGGGTCGAGAACGTCAGGACAGGGAGAGTTCTGACGGAAATTGACGCACGATAATAAATGAAGTGAAACATCACATCCAATGGCGATGCGATGCTCGCGGAACCAAAGTGAGGTTTACTTGGCTTCGCAATAGTACTGTTCGTGGCGACGTCGGATACCCTGCTCAAGGATTCGTTACACGTTCTGGCGCATAACGGGTCCGAAAACGTCGCGGCTATGCATATGCTACCTCAGCGGATTGCTGAGAGAAGATGGTCTGCGAGGAAAAGTGTGATCCACGCGCGGAGCGCCCACAAGCGGNTGTTTGGAAAGATCTGTTGAGGGTTAGTTGAGGGCGGGTCAGGTCGTTGATGCGAGGGTCACTCCGCCCGCGCGTGAGAAGACGCCTTTTCGTTCGTGGCCTCCTCCGCACATCCATCTTCGCGAGATTGTGTCTATCAATTGCATACCTATAGCCTCCAGGTTGCGGGACCCGGGTGCAGACTCCGTCTGCCGGCCTACTGTATTTGCCTTCAGATTCTCCCTCAAAGGCACACTAATCCTATGAGGCTGCCGCCGCCGAAGACTCGAAGTCAGAATGTGTTGATTACAGACAAACTATACACTCGTCCTTGAGTCCTTGCAGTTTCTGATAGCTCCCTCATGCGAAAGTTCCCACCGCGATTCGCGATTGGCGGCTGCTTCGAGCAGAAGTGCGTCTTGGACTCTTGGTAGGGCTTGGTATCCTTCGAATTTAGGTTCGCTGACGACATGATGATATGTTCGGTAGCTTGCTCTTCGAACTAGATACATGAGCGTGCATGCTCTGTGGCTCGTCACTAAGGACGGATCGCTACCGCTCAGACGCTGTCGCGCCTGTGAGTCTCCACGGTCGGCAATTACAATAGAGCTGATTTTGTCTTATTTTGTGGCCTCCGAGGCGATCGCTGTACATGACAGCATCTCGTTTTCAGAGAGTTCCCAGAAGAGCCTGAGAACGCAGAGCCCGAAGGTATGCAGCTGTCTGATCGACAGCCTTGAAGTGAGCGTTCATATTGGCATAGGTATGATGAAGTGAGCGGGACGTCTGTCTGCATGGAGTATATGTAGCCCCATCGTCGACGGCGTGGCAACGCATGTCCACTGCACCCAGACGTCAGAATATAAGTAGATGCCAAGAGTGTGCCTCGCCAGTCGTGTGAGGTTTGCTTCCGTTGTTTGGGGACCTCACGTCGCACGATATTCGGTCTAAGGGCAAGTCAATTACTCCGTGAGTCGGAATATAGACAGTGCAGTGCGTATGACGGCAGTACAGACTCTGAAGACTCTAGATCTGAAGAGTCAACCAAGAGGATGCCATAAGCCCATACAACCTGCAGTGCGTACCGTGTGCCCAAGTCACGATTAAGGTCAAGTCAATCAGATCCTCATGATCGTATTCCATCCCTGCGCTTTGCGGGCGGCTGGTCGACGTGACGCGAGGTCGCTGCCGGCGCAATTGTGGTACGGATGGCGTCGACAGCGGCACCGGCCGCGGAGCGACTTACCGCACCGCCGCTGGCAAGATATGTTCAGCTTGACCTTGATACGTACTAGAAATTTGAAAACAGTACAGTTACCGAACACCGCGCGGTTACACAAAGACGAGAGGAACAACCGTGGAAGAGAGAATTAGCGCGAGCGTACGATACATGGTCAAGAGTCAAGAGTACGATAGCAAGTCCGGCGTCAAGTGAGATCAATGACGTCATGCGCGTTATATGCCATCTTCCTGCGCTTTGCGGGAGGTTGGTCCACAGTATGTGAGGCGGTTGACGGATCCATGATAGCTGCGCCGCTCGCTATAGGTGTTGGTACTGTGACGGAGACGCCGGAAGGTCCTGCAGAGGTTGTGGCCACGGGAACGGGGCCTGCAGAAGAGAGGGTCTGGGACATCCGCGAGGCCTGTATGTTCTGCGAAGGACCTTGCGAAATTGTCGGTGCTTGTAGTGTCGAAACGCCGGGAGCAGTTCCATGGTGAGCGAGAGATCCACTTGCGGCGGGGGCGGCGGGGGGTAACTGCTGCCCACCTGCGGCTTGTTGAGCAAGGCGTCTCCTGGAGCTACCTGCGGCTGCATCCGTGCTAGCACTCGCTGGCACGGTTAGGCCATCAAGAAGTGCGGTGATCCTGAGATAGTCTGCGCCGAGCACGGCTTTGAGCTCGTCCACGTTCGACGAGATGCTTGCGAGCAGTCTCTTGCCCTCCTTCTGGTTATGTGTCCACCGAGCAGGTGCCACGAGGATTTGGTTTTTCTTGACCTGCGCCGGATCAGTGAAAGGCATGTCGTCAAACAGGACAAGGAGAACTGACTATCAAGCCTTGTGGCGTTGAGCGGATTGTATCGTATGTGGCGATTGCTCGGGCGTGTGTTGCGAGGAAGTTCTCTACATGCTTCCGCTTCGGGGCTCCAATCCGAGTCCAGGACATACTCTCCTCAGGCTTCGAAGTGAGGAAGGCGCGCACGGCAGGGCAAATTTCGCATCGACAAGTCCATGCTCTGAGCGCGTTCATGTACGTCTGCGGTACCTCCGAGGGCCGAGGTCCCGTTACCTTCTGCCCCCAATATAACATGATAGCTCGGAGGGCAGTCGCGAACGGCTCCTGGTTCAACGGTAGCTTGTGCTTCATGAGGAACGGGCGGATATCAGGTACCAGTGGAGCCAGCTGCGTTGTGATGTACTGAGAATCGAGCTTGGGAGGATTGAGCAAGCGTTGGAAGACGAAGGTGCAGCCCTCAGGGAGCTGCACAGTAAAGCAGAACTCTAGCGCCTCAAGGACGGGCTTCGTGCGATTGACAGTGGCGAGGTAATAAGAAGCCGAGTAAGTAGGAGCCACGAGAGAGATCCCGCCGATGTATTTCTTGAGGAGGCGCAGAAGTGCACTTTTCACCCTTGTCCCGTCGGGGTCGATCTGGGCGCGTCTACGGTGCACTTCTTCGATGATAGAGCGCAGAACCGATACGTCGAGCTTAAGCCCCTCTAGCTTGGGGACAACCCTATGAGATAACAATGAGCACTCGGTGCATGTAATCATCCGCCTGAACGTACTGAGTAATCACTTGATCGGGCTCGCCGGCACTAATGACCGCCTGAATCATCGAGGATACGTCGTAAGGTGACATAGCCGTCGGTCTGGCCATAACAGACTTGATGTACAGCGACGAGGCTGTGGACGATAGCTTCCGCAGAGCAGGCGGACTAATACTCCCTGGGCGAGAACGCAATCGTTCCTCTGTAAACGCGATGAGGGGGAACAAGATCTCCTTGACGCGCGATAGAACGACGGTGTCGGGCTGTCCTGCTAGGCCCAGAAGTTTGTCAACCGTAGTCGCGAGGAGATCATCGAAGTCAAAATCGAGGCATGCGCCAAGATATTGCTTCGCCCGTTCCAGCTGCGCAGATGTCTCGGGAACACTGTTATAAGAGGGATAGTATGCAGGTGTCTTCGTTGGTGCTGGAGGTACCACCGAGTAGAAGTCGATACCAGATAGCGCAGCTGCCAGGAGTGCTTTCGCCATGCGCGTTCGTGCTTCAGAATCGACTGAGTCTTTTTTGCCGATAAACAGTGCGAATTCCAGAATGTTGGGGCTCTCGCCAGATGATATGACGCGCGGGATGATTCTGGACGATTGTCTCAGCTGCAAAACTGGCACGGAGAATGGTGACGCATACCGAGTCTCAAGGAATTCGATTCCGCCATACTTGAGAGCGAGCGCGGTAAGTGACTCGTGCTCATCCTTGCCTGGCGTTTTGAGGTGTTCGAAGCATCTCGTCCGTTGCGCAGCGATCCAATCTTTCGTTGTAATTGACAATTCTTCTACATTCTGGCTTGCGACCCAGACCTCGAACCTTTCCAAGAACTGCAACGCAAAGATGCTTGAAGGATCGTTCTCCAGCGTACGCTCCAAGCTGCAATGCAAGTCATGTAAGTGACGATATCGACAACCGTTTGGAGGGTTTACCAGGGTTGGATGCTGGAGAATCCAAAGGTCTTCACCGCCTTGAGTATGTTGCCTTCTTGCAGAGTGGTGACGGAGCGCTCGGCATTACATTTCTTCACGGCGCGTGTCCAGAGAGAGAGGTCCCTCCATACCAATGCGGTGTGGCAAAGGCTAGAGACCACTGCGGCACAATGTGAAGGACCGGCGCGGGCCAGAATGATATCCACCAGCTCCTTCTCCTCCGCAGTGGGATGCGAGGACGTGGATGCACGGATCTTCTGGCAAGCGTACGAAAGACCGTTAGATCCATGTATCATGTCAAAATGCGCCCATGAAGGCCACATGACAAGTACTGTGCGGCGATAGACTGTGGACAGATATCAATATTGTGCACAGATGTCTATAGACACCTTACTTACAGCGTTCGAGGGATCCGGCATACTACCATTCACACAAAATATCAGCGGAAATCTGCGACATCCCGGACGCTGAGCCGGAAACTCACATTGCCCTGGTAGCCTTCGTACTCTTGATCGTCATAGTCTCCAGCGGTGATCTCGTCTACCAGCTCATCGGGTATGACTTCGAACTCGATGTCGCAGGTGACGGATTCTTGGATAAGTCGCCCATCCAGGTCCACGAGGTGCTCAATCACCACCTCCGTATCCTCGACTTCCATCATACCAACGTCGTCATCGTATGCACACCTTCCCCATCGATAGGAGCTGTCGCCGTAGTCCTCAGCACTACCTCGTTGAGTGCACGTCAAGTTGGCGAGGCCGATGTGGATCCCATAGGGCCTACCAACGTTATCGAGGACGGCAATCAGGTGGGCGTCGACGCCCTTCAGCGCACTACCGCTGAGGTTGGCATGGGAGTATTTGTGGCTGAGCAGGTAGATGATCTTGGCCGGTGCATCGGTATCACCCTTACCCCGTTCCCACGAGAGAAGAACACGGCGGAGACGCGCTGGTAGGTTGTTGACGCTAAGCGTCGGACGGAGCGAGTTGGTGGTGTGCATGAGGTTGAACGAGAGGGCAAGTCGATAGCCGCTAGTAACCGCCTTCACCTCATGCTCGACGTCGGTGTACCAGGCAAGGACGGTAGTGTTATGGAGGCTACCGGCGCTGCAGTCGTATACTTGTGTCATGTCGCCGTGCTTCACCTGTACCTCCCCTCCCGTAAACTTCGATGGAAGAACAATCACCACCGTGGCGAACATGCCGTTGACTTTCTCTGTGCTGCACGATGATCAGTTGGGATGGGATGCCTCGCGGGGGGTCCAGAGGCAGACCTACTCGACGTGGGGGAGAAAGCTACATTGAAGGCGTGTGAGGAGCGAACGGCGACTGTAGCTACAGCACAACTTACTGAGAGCCAGTCTCGTACAGAAGCAGTTTGTACAATTCGCAGAAGGGTTTGCTAGCTTGAACGTCCACACCAAGAACTTCGCAAACTTCGCGAATAACATTGTCGAGAAAGGTTGTCCACGCTGGATTATCGAAGCGGACCTGCCACTGCATGAGCTGTACCCAAATCTGGGCCCACGGAACGGGTATTCACCTCTTTAGCATCTATCTCCCATGTGTCGCGAACGGACTTGTCAACGATGGTTCTATCTGCCTTGCCAAACGGCGCTTGCTCCGCGTGAGCTTTAATAGCAGCGGCATCTCGCGTGCTGAGAGGAAGTCCTATCGTGCCAATGTCGCCGACAGCAAGCGCAGGGTTTGGGGCAGCTGGATAGGTTTTGCTGAAGGAGAAGGTTCCTGCGAACTCTAGGTCTCCGGACAATATGTCAGCCAAGTCACCCTACGGAGTGTTAGCGACATTCTCTGCATCGGAATCCGAGTGTGTCGTGTACCCACACGAATGTCCTCGGAAGGATCTTCGATATCACTATCATCGTCGTTGTCATCGTCACCTTCATCGC
>JAPEVG010000758.1:0-10682 GCA_029747595.1 Trametes cubensis
CCTCGCGGTCGGCTTCGCGCACGGGGTCGAGCTGCTCTGCCAGCAGCGCGCGACGTACTTTGACGCGCGCGCCGCGGGCTGGGGCGTGTGCTGGAAGCTCGATCTGGGCGCGACGGTCCCGCACCCGATTGGAGACTCGATTTGGCTCGCGCGGGGGACGCTGTTGGTCGGGGCGGGGCATCAGCTGTTCATGTATGGGCAGAAGAGGCTACGAGGTGTCGAGGGCGAGGGGGACGCTCAGGAGGAGAGCTTGTTTGAGCACGTTGCGAGACTGAACGGCCCGCTGGACGACTGGCATCCACAAATGATCTTGCAGTGCTTACTCTGGGGTGCGTTCGCGGGCTCGACTGTGACGAAAATGAGAAGCTAACCATGAGTATAGGCAAGATTGAGCTGGTAAAGAGCATCATCGTCAACCTTGCTCGCAACATGGAGTCTGGCAACAATATTCATGATTGGGAGAACCTGCCAATCGAGAAGTTCTTGCAGAAGGATGAAGAGGCGCGTGCGGTAAGGCCTCCCCTTTTGCCCTGGGACACATATTTGTGGAGTCATACTCATAGCATCGGCTAGACGAACGCGGCTCACAGGCCAAAGTACTCGCTCCTGTTTGATATACCTGAGAGCAAAGACGAGTGCGTTGCGTTCTGAAGTCTCGTTGTCTTGTAGCTGATGGATTGCGCGCAGAGAGGAGGAAGACGCCTTCTCGCCCTCCGTCGTTCAGAAGCTGCTAGACCGTCTCGAGGAGAAGCCAGTGCCACATCTCACGCCCAACGAGAATGCGTCCCTCCTAGTGCTCATACAAACCGCCCTCGAGGTAACTTTACGATCTCCCCACGTTCTTGTGTGACATCTAACGTCCACGACTTAGATCGAGGAGCACCGCAGAGCGCTCGACTCCAACGGCCTGCGCTATCTCATCTCGATGCGGAGCTTCTATATCCTGAACCGCCGGGTGTCCGAACCGAACACTCCATCCTCGCCCAGTACTGCGTCTCCAGCCATTCCGCAGCTGAAGCGGCGCGAACGGCTGAGGTACCGCGACATGATCTGGGCCTTCCACAGCGACAGCCAAGAGGTCCTGCTTTCCGCCTCCGTCGCGGCGTGTGGCGGGAAGATGTGCTGGGCGGATGCGCGTGCGCTAGGGGTCTTCATCTGGATGCACTCTGCAGAAGGCATGGTATGTCCGTTGCACCAATCCTAGCAACGCTACTGCGTGCTGAATGCCCGTCTCTTCAGCGAAACCATATGGAAACGGTCGCACGGAACGAATATATGGCTGGGGACCTGCGAGACCCCACGGCGTGCAGCCTCTTCTACTTTGCGCTCGGGAAAGTCAAACTCGTACACGGGCTGTGGAGGCAAGCGGCGTGGCACAAGGAGCACCAGGTCATGCTCAAGTTCTTGAACAACGACTTCAAGGAGCCTCGTTGGCGCACGGCTGCGCTCAAGAACGCCTTCGCGTTGCTGAGCAAGCGGCGATTCGGTAAGGAGCCACCTTGCACCCCTATACAGCGCGAAGAATTTGGTCTGACCGTGACCCAGAGTATGCGGCAGCGTTCTTCCTCCTTGGTGGCAGCCTCAAGGACGCAGTCAATGTCTGCCTGAAGAACCTCTCTGACTGGCAGCTGGCAGTCGCCCTGGCTCGCGTAGTGGAGCAAGGCGACGACGGGCCAATACTTCGTGATATCTTGAGGAACACTGTGATCCCGCTCGCATTCAAGGACGGCAACAGATACCTGGCGAGTTGGGCCTTCTGGCTCTTGCACAGGCGTGACCTCTCCGTCCGAATACTCGTGGTCAGTATACACCGGCTTTCCGCATGCTCACGCGCCCCCTCTGACAACGTAACAGACACCGCTCCAGGATATGGCTTCAGCTGTGGACGTGCTGATCACCGAGATCGGCGACCCGCACTACGACGACCCTAGCCTCGCACTGCTCTTCTCGCAGCTCAAGTCGAAGACGCTGCAGACCGCCCAAGGCACGAGCGAGATATCCGGGCGTACGGAGTTCAACTTCGTCCTCCAGATCGCACGTGTGTTCTGCAGGATGGGTAGGCACCGCATCTATCCTGCCCAATAATCCGTGTTTACTGACCGTCGGCAACAGGGTGTCACGNTTTTGGCATTGGATCTTGTACGGACATGGTCCTTCCAGAGACCATCGACGGTCGTCCGGGACAGCCGTGCAGCTCTCCGNCCCCCCGAGCCCCGTATCGACGCGCTTCGCGCTCGAGCCCGCTCTTCGCCACAAGTCGTCCATCCTGATCGACATCGACGTCACAACAGCTCCTCCTACACGGAGAGCGTCCCCCTCACCCTCGCGGCAAGCCTCTCCTGTGCCTGTCCCCAAGGAGGAACTGAAGGACGAGGGCGACCTGGTCGCGCGCAAGGCGGGCATCGGCAGCTTGATGAAGTCCGCCAAGCAGGATGTCAAGGTGCCCGAGTTCGACATGAGCGCGTTCTTCTAATACCCTTCTGTACTTTTCCTGTAGATCTTGGAGGCCGTAAATTATAACAAGCGTATATCTGATTCTCTCGGATATATGAACGGGTTGGGCGGACGAATGCATTGTGCGACAAGTACAGCGATGAGATGGTCTTCCTACTTCTTATACACAGCGAACTGGGATTATCCGAGCAAAAGGCACTCCAATGATGAGACGAAGAAAACGCAGAGAAAGAGAAAGATGGGACGAGAGGGAGCCTGCTCAGGCCTCGACATCGACCTCACGCTTCCTCAGGATGAGGTCCTTGCCCATCATCCGCTTCCAGACGTGCTGGACGTCGTCGACAACGGTCTCGAAATGCGAAGTCGCGTCGTACGAGCGGGTGATGAAGATGTTGTCGCTCTCGCCGGACGATGTGGGGGTATATAGCGAAGAAACCGAAACGAATCTACGGATCGGGATCAGCAGGGAGGCACACAATGCCAGTTATCATTGACTCACTTGTCGTAGATGGGACCGAGGAGCTGAAGACCAGGCTGAATCTCCTGCTCAGGCCGATCAGTCTCGACGATCGTGCTGACAATCGCGACGTAAACGTCCTTCGCGCAAACGTTGTGCGTCGAGGACACCATTGCGATGTAGATATCTGCATAGCCGGGATTAGTAAGTGTATGCCCAGAATTGGGTAATCGCGACGTACCGTTCCGCCTGCCGACCTGGTTCTGGGGGATAATGATCTGCGCGCTGTCGGCATCATCCGTACCCGGGATGGGGTGCTTCAAGAAGCAGATAGCACGGATAACCTTGCCCTCCTCCACGACACGGACCTTGCCGCTCTCGGCAGACTTGCCAGCACCGAAGTAGCTGGGGTCACCGACAACCTGCTTGGCCTTCACGGTCTCGTTGCCGCTGCGCACACCGACGAACTTGCCGTCGGCATCGGTAACGATCTCGTCGATGGGCTTGTCCAGCATGTAGGTACCACCGTAAATGGCACTGAGACGGGCGAATGCTTGAGGAAGCTCGCCGAGACCGTAGAGTGGGTAGATGTAGGGAGATTTTCCGTAGCGAGCCATTGAGGAAGTGTAGAGGACAATACGCTCGTACGTTGGCTTCGCAGGCTTGGTCTTGTAGCTGTACAAATATCAGCATTGAGATATGCATACTACGATGTCTCACGTACTCATCGTCCAAATAGAGAGCCATAGCATGACCGATGAAGTCCTGAGTACCGGGTTCAAGACCGAACTTCTCATACACCTGGGCCATAGTGTGCTTCTCCAAGTCGAGACCTGACAGGCACAACATATGTTGGCAGGAGTAAGGCGTTGCATGCCCAAAGGCGACTTACCCTGGTGAGTGTTAGGGTCATCGGCCCTCCAGTTCTGAAGGAACTCGAAGAACTTCTTCGCTCTCCGCTTCTCAAAGAGGCCCATAAGCGGGCTCTTGACAGCCTCCATCTCGGTCGACGGGACCTTCGAGATCTTGCCATCACGGTATACGAAGCTACCCGCGATCTGCTTGAACTCAAGGTACCGCGTCACATCGGTGTGGACGAGGATACGTGTCAGTTCTCCCGAAGCGATGATGAACTTGGGGATGAGGTCGACAGCGTAGTCGCGGTCGCGACCAAGGTCAGCGGGAACGGCTTGATCGGGGCGGAACTTGCGGTAGAGCTAGACAGTATCCAAGCATGTTGGCAGGGGCAGATTGGAGGATCGGTGTCGTACTAACCTGCGTCAGGTTCAAACTCGCGCTGTCGCCACCATAGTAATCGTTCCGGTCCATGTGGAGGACCTTCTTGCCCTCAACAGACAGGAGGCCGGAGAGGATACACTCCGTCAGGCCGGTGCCGAGAACGATAACCTGTAATGTAACCGCCGCTGAGCGACGTGCCCTGCATGTAACAGGGAACACATACGTCGTATTCTTCATCCATGGCTGTTGTGAGAGAGAGGTGGCGGAATGTGAGATGATGAGGGCAAGAAAGAGAGTTGCGAGCTGTACGATACCCGAGCTGCTATATGTCCATCGATCCAGCACGTGCCGTAACATGGCTACGCGCTCCTCATCAAGATCCAGCACCCGATCTCATTCTATGCTCTGAAGACGGCCAACTTCGAAGTTCAAACACCCTGCGTAACAAGGCTTATCACCGTTACATGGCCGCCCACAATCCTTCGCGGTGGTGGGACTCTGAGATAGCCGTGAATATACTTCTGAGTGGCTGTTCACTAGCTGAGCCTTTAAGGCGCGACAGGCGCCCCATNGGGCGTGAAGCCTGAGCTTTGAAGCTTCGAGTCCCCGGACCAGCATTACTATGCAATACAACTGTTGCTTTGGTACGACGTACTTTTGAAGATATCTGAGGGACGGACACATCGCTAGTACTCGCTTCTGCAAAGTCGTGCATGTGCTCCCCGATATTTGACGTTAGTCCACCTCATCTTATTGGCAGCGACGGCAAGTACGTTAAATGTGCAACAGACCGATATAGGCGTCTTGACAGCCATACTATCGCAGTGAAGGGCGTCTGTAGGTCATCATCAATGCGACGTACACCATACATCAATTACACCAAGATCGGGAGAAGAGCTTTCCATGGTCGTTGGCGGTGTCCACGAACGGCATTTGAATAAGGACTTTGGCCAGCATGCGCTGGGAGGGTATGGTCTACGAGACCGGGCGTGCCAGCATCTGATCTGACTAGGTGTATAGTCGCCTAGGGAGACGATTGTTAGTCAACGCTATTGACGTCTACTGAGATGCGCGCGTCGATTGCTCACAACGTTGTTCAGCCTTCTCGGATTGTGACCTCCAAGCATCCTCTCCGATGACCGAGTGCCTGGCAGCATAAGCAAACGGCGGCGCCAGAAGACTCTTGCTGCAACACAACGAGCGAGTGGGCGGGCGACGGCACACTTCGTCGAAGCTTAGAGGTTGAGGAAACGGATGGAGATCGTCGTCGGGTCGTCGGCTATTCGTCTAATATATACATGCGGAGATGAGGTGCACGTTTACTTCGCACAGCCGCGAGCTGCAGGACGTGAAGTGAAATATCCAATCCTCATCGAGCATAAGTTGGTCTACATGCGCGAGTCCTGACAAGGATTCTTGCACAATCGTTCGGATTAGCCAATTTATGCCCGAGCCAATGAGAACCTACCCTCACCTGTTCTCGCTCGACGCCTGGTGGATAACGTTTCCAATGAGGGCCTTCATGGCGGAGAGCGATCGACTGCATCCCTGTTGCCAAGGTGCACAGTCGTGATCGCCACAGAAATTTGAAAGTAGGCTCGAATCCTCGGTGATGCGACGGCTAGACTGGGATCATGCACAGCTGTGAGTGAACATCAACACCAGAGATTCGTGCTCACCCAGATTGAATCCTTCTCAGCCCGAGTCGCGGATTGCGAACTGCATGGATGGTTAGAAGTCCTAGGCCTAGATACCCCTAGCTGCACGAGGAGATTTGTCCATCGCCGGGCTTGAAGTGAGTTGATATTCCGAACCGCTGATTCCTGTAGTAGACGTTACCGCGTCCATTCAAATATGCTTACATATGTCTGCACAGCAAAGCATGGAATGTTGACATCCCATGCGCTCTACGTCCTCCGAAGCAGTGGACGGAGGCTACGTTGTCCAGTAGTCACGGTGCTATGCCTAGGCACGCATGACGGCTAAAGAGTACGTTCCCTCGGGCGCCGTTCTATGAGGCCAACCAACCCATTGATCGCCATGGATGACCGGCTTTGAGCGTTGAGGAAACCAGCATAAAACTCACTGTACGCGTATACGGCATCGTCGCTGCAAGGCGAGAGCCTTGCCAGAAGCTAGATTACTGCGCGCGGTGGAGATAGAGACACGATGTGAGTATAAAGGCCAGTCGCTTGAGATCTCCTTACAACGGACATTGGAACATGACTGGTGTATTGAGCTACTCCAAGATATGGACAGCAAGTAGGCTATACAGATACCTGTTTGGGACATCATGGTTGAGCATTCGGGAGGCACAAGTCACGTATCCACTGAACTACGCCATACCTCAAAATCGGACAGAAGAACGTTGCGCTCGGATTGTGGCACCGCGCATATAGTACAGCGACTATACGAACGTCAACGTCCGGATCCATCGCCCAGTCGAGGCAAAGTGTATGTTTATCTCAGGTTCCTGCGCTCAAACTCCGGGACGGAGATATCGAGCAATGTTCTTGCGGCTGTTCACGGCATGGCAACTGTACCAAGATGGTGGTGGAGATTGGTTGAGGCGGGATGGGCCTGAGCCGCTGGGTGATCGAATTTTTGTGATACGTTCTTTGGGGAACGCAGTCATCGCGCCACGGTCCGTGTTGCCTCCTTGGGCCATGCCGCATTCGCCGCGATCGATACGAGATTCAGCAATCCTACCTATGTAAACGCCTAGCCAGGAAATGGCCAGGAAGCTGCAGCATGCAGGGGATCGTCGCGTACACGTTCGTAGAGACGTAAGAGAGCAAAACATATTCTAGCCAATACGATGCGCGCGTGCACAGAGATTGAGTGCGATTGAAGAGGCGGAGAGTTGAGACGATGTACATATCGGCTGCCATCGAACCATCATCTTCCCCTTTAGCTCCGCTCCCGCCTTAAATACCCCAGCGCCGACTTTTCTTGCTCCCTCCACTGCACCCTCTGGTCTCCTCATCCACCATGTCCTCCAACCCTACCTCTCGCATCGAATGGTCCGCGTCGCTCGACCCGACCAAGGCCCAGGTGCCGACGGAGGAGACCAAGTTCCACCGCAAGGTCCGTCTCTCCTTTTTGATCGACGCGTCGTCATATGCCCAGAAATCGCTGACCTCCCGAGTGCCGCCACATAGACGTCCATTATCGCGACAATCGGTACGGTAAACGCGTCCCGACGAATGCGTCTCGTGGCTGATGTGCTCGGAACGCGCTAGGTCCCAAGACTAACAATGTCGAGAAGCTGGCGGAGTTGCGTCGCGCGGGTGTGAACATTGGTGCGTGTGATTTCCGCTCGAGCCTGCGTTCCGGCGTATAACCATGGTCCTCTGCTAGTGCGGATGAACTTTTCCCATGGCGAGTACGAGTGGCACAAGAGCGTCATCGACAACACCAGGAAGATGGTGTCTTGTAAGTACAGTACCGATCTACACGGTTTCCCATCACTCATGCGCCTCAAGTGGATCCTGAGGGTCGCCCGGTTGCGATTGCTCTGGACACCGTAAGTGTTGAAGCGATAGGTCAAGTATCTATCATCCTAACTCGCACTGCAGAAAGGCCCTGAAATCCGCACGGGTCTCATGAGGGACGGGATCGACGTATGTCTCTAATGACAGCATCTGGGAATGCCCTATCCTCATGCAACTTCGCGCCGTTAGATTGCCATCAAGGCCGGACACGAGTTCATCGTCTCCACCGACCCCAAGTACAAGGACCAATGCGATGACAAGGTCATGTACATGGACTACAAAAACCTGCCCAAGGTCACCGCGCCCGGCAAGCTCATCTACGTCGATGATGGTCAGTGATTGATCAATTCCGTAGAATGTCCTTGGCCTAACGGTAATGCAGGTATCCTCTCCCTCCTCGTCCTCGGCATCGAGGGCGACAACGTCCGCGTTCGCGCTCTCAACAACGGCACCCTGAGCTCGCGCAAGGGTGTCAACCTCCCCAAGACCGATGTCGACCTCCCCGCTCTGTCCGAGAAGGACAAGGCGGACCTCAAGTTCGGTGTTGAGAATGGCGTCGACATGATCTTCGCGTCCTTCATCCGTCGTGCGGAGGATGTGCGCGAGATCCGCCGCGTCCTCGGCCCCGATGGCGCGAACATCAAAATCATCGTCAAGATCGAGAACGAGCAGGGTGTCGCGAACTTCGATGAGATCCTCGCCGAGACCGACGGTGTCATGGTCGCCCGTGGTGACCTTGGTATTGAGATCCCTGCCAGCCAGGTCTTCCTCGCGCAGAAGATGATGATCGCGAAGTGCAACAAGGCCGGCAAGCCTGTCATTGTTGCCACCCAGATGCTCGAGTCCATGACGGTAAGACGATTTCATACCATTGCATAGTAGGTACTGACAGTTTGTGCAGTACAACCCTCGCCCTACTCGTGCGGAGGTCAGCGACGTTGCGAACGCTGTCATGGATGGCGCAGACTGTGTCATGTTGTCTGGTGAGACTGCCAAGGGTGCCTACCCTATTCAATCCGGTATGTCCGCTCTACCAAAGTTACTTGTGTATCTTGCCTGACAGCTGGACTAGTTCTCATGATGGCGGAGACCTGCTTGCTCGCGGAGGCTGCCATCTGCTACCCCGCCCTCTACGACGAGCTTCGTCTTGTTACTCCCCGTCCGACCGGCACGGTCGAGACTGTTGCGATCGCAGCGGTTGCTGCTGCGTCGGAGCAGAACGCGAGTGCTATTATTGTGTTGTCGACCAGCGGCAACACCGCACGCCTCATCTCCAAGTACCGCCCGTCGGTCCCGATCATCACTGGTGAGTGAATAGAGAGCTAACGTTGTGGGAATCCGCTGACGTCGACGTCGATCACTGTCAGTCACGCGCAACCAGCAGACTGCCCGTCAAATTCACCTGCACAGAGGCTGCTACCCGTTCTGGTACCCCGAGCCCCGTGGTATCGAGCCCCACCAGTGGCAGACGGACGTAAGTGACACGAACCACGTTTAGGCAATGATTGAGGCTGACTGGATTGGCTAGGTCGACAACCGTATTCGCTTCGGTCTGCGCAACGCGTTGAAGTTGAACATCATCAAGACGGGTACGACGGTTGTTGCGGTGCAGGGCTGGAAGGGTGGATTGGGCCACACGAACACGCTCCGCATTCTGTCCGTGCCGACGGACCCTGCGGATTTGGCTCAGCAGCCTCTGGGCGCCAACTAGGCGAGGGTAGTTGAATGGACGCGGCGCAGCAGTTCGGTAGATGTATGACCAGTGTAATTGTAGTCAAGACAAGGGCCAATTGCAATGCAGATAGACGGTCTGGTTCTGGGAAAGAGGGCGAGCTGAGTAGACAGACGGAGAGAAGGCGGGGCCGTGCAGCGGAGTCGGCAGAGAGGGAAGATCAAAGGGGAGGGGAGGTCACGTGGGGTGTGCGAGGAAGAAGGAAAGGATGTGGCAGAGACTGCCTGAGCTCGACTGTCACTGTGTTTGCCTGAGCCTGAGTTGGCGGAGCGCGTTCACGACTCGTCTCGGTCTCGGGCTACGCTCCCTCGCTCTTCGCGGTGTCACTCCCCGTCTCCCTCCTCTTCCTCCTCCTCCATTTTCCTCCACGGCGTCCTAGCCTATAGCCCTCGTAGTCGCCTCTCTTTCTCCCCCCCGCGCTCTCTGGTTCGCCGCCAGATGGCAACCTCAATATACTTCCCCCAACGCGCAAACGGCTTCGCCGAAAAACCGCGTACAGCCAACGGCCTCCCCATGCACTCTTCTGCCGTCCGCGAAAAGTGGCAGAGGCACTATCACAGTTCTTCATGGCTCGTGCCTATCTCCCTCCCCATTCCTGGCGTGCAGACACGTCGGCTCCGCCTCATGCTCCCCAACCTCCTCAAGCTACACCATAGCACCATCGCCAGGTTCGGCAGGAGACGAGGACGCATCTTCCTCGCGGTCGGCTTCCTCGCCGCCGTCCTCACCGTCGTCATGATGTTCTCCCTCCGAGACCGCTTCGTGCCAGAGGACAGGAGTTGGCCCACGTACCAGGAGCCCTCGACGCTCGTCTACCGGCGCGAAGACCTCCAGAGGATATGGGAGTGGGAGGTAGCTGCTGGACACTACCCCAGTGCGCAGAAAAGTGCGTGTCAGCCTTGATTGGTCCCGCTTCGCTGTCTGACGCGNCCCATGCAGTCCCGGAGAATATCGGTCTGACGACCCCTCCCATTAACCCTGCTCTGCCACCTAGAAAGTCGTCTTCGATCCCGAACAGGTTCCGCCCACCATCTGTGACCAACACCGTCGGTATCGGTGCCAAGCGTGTCTACCTCGACATCCAGGCAAAGCCCCCGAACGTCGCCTACCCACCACGGCCGATGCCCGGCAGCGTCGCGGATATGGACGTGGTCATGGACCACTGCGACTTCTCACAGAACAAGGTGCGCGCTTTATCAGCTGCGCANTGATATCAGCTAACAGCTGTGCAGTATGTTCGCGACTGCCTCGAAGTCCTGCGCCTCGGCGGCGGCCTGGACAACGGTGCAAGGGTCCGAAGAGGGAA
>JAPEVG010000759.1:0-10668 GCA_029747595.1 Trametes cubensis
CATACAACCCGTCCACGCACCTCATACAACCCGCCCGCGCTCCTCTTACAACCCGCCCGCGCTCCTCTTTACAACCCGTCCGCGCCCCTCATACAATCCGCCCCGCTTCGGTACCCACACGCAATCGCACCGTCGTCAATGCATTGTGACACCGACGTGGGTACAATACATGTGCAACGTGCCCGCTTCCCCTATCCAGCGCTTTGGCCCGCCTCACGATGCATCTGCTTCTCTCGGCCAACAGGACCTGCTCGTGGGTCGGCAACGGAATCTCTGGCGACCGCATCCTGTTGATCTCGGTACGACACGCGCGACTTACAATGCGTCTGGCTCACAATACATATGGCTCACAGTGCGCGGGCTTCCATGCAGAATACTTCTCTACACTACAGCGATCCCTCTCGCTCAGCGTGCGCACAATCTCGCACACCACGTCCGCCCTCTCCCTCCGCCATGCTCCCACAACAACGGCTCCTCCGTACGTACAATTCCACCTCTGTCGCCCACCTGCCATACAACTAGCACATGTACAATACTCCTACCGCCTTCGCGCGACCCGCATCCGGTTCTCAGACAACAGCCCCGCCTTCCCTCAACGCAACGCGGCCACACCCCGTGTTTTCTTCGCAGCCCGTACAAGACTCGGCCTACGTCTCCTGTAACATCTTCGTACAACAGCCGCTCCTCTGCCGTTTACAACACCCTCACAATCAAGATACAACGTCGCCGCCTCCGTTTGTGGTCTGGGCTGCATGACACGGCTGGAAGCACGCGCCCTTCTCGGCGCGGACGTGGTGCAAAGGAACCGGCACCCGCGCGACACGCCTCTCACGTACGGCTTCAAGCTACGCAGTCCTTGTCGCCGACACGAACATCCTGCACCCGTCGCTCGCGGACGCCTCTCCGCCCGTCTAGTACGCAGGGGCGGCTGTGCAACGCATCATATAGGCACCCATCCCGCCCACCGCGGACCTTGCGCGAAGAAGACGCTGACACTCGCCCGACATACACTGCGCGTACGGCTACCAGCTACGCCGTCCCCGTTTTCGACACGAACACTCTGCTCTCGTCGCGGATCCATTGTCCCTCGTGGACCCTCAACTGCGGCCCTCCTGCTCATGCGATCCGACGTCTGCCCGTAGAGGTGTCTGAGATCTCGGGAGGCTGCGCTTCCGGCGTTGGAACGGCTCGACTGGGTATTCACACAAAGAGGCTGGAGGTCCTCACATGGCATGGCGACTTCCTACTATTGCGCCCTCCCGTACGTTCACCTCCGTCGTTGAGGCATGCGCATACGCGTCCTATGGTGGCTCAGTCTCAATCTCCTCTCGCAAATAACACTCTGCCACTTGTTAAATTCGCACGTTCCATGGGTGCCAAGTATACGCATGTCTTCTTCCATCTCACATCTATTCGGCATACGGCGTAATCAGATCATGCTGCTAGTACTACTGCGTCCAGCTGGTGATCCTGAAGTTCTTTTGCTACAAGACGCCTTGCAGACACTATTTGCATTTGTAGTCGCATTCCTCTTATCACCGCATAGCCGCTAAGGCGATTCGTATTAGTATAGAATGCATTGGCATGTGTAGACTGTACGGTATGACAACAAAATCGACTCGCACGATCAGAGGATTCAAGCGCGCTTAGCGCGCTTCGCATTGCCCGGCGACGCGGTGGCTGAGCGCCCAGCGACTCGCTTTCTCCCTTTCCCTCTCACTCCTTCACCACCATCCTCCTGGCCTCCGACTTGCTTCTCCTCTACGCTGGCCGTTCCCTCCTCCAAAACAAGCCTCTCCAGCACCCAGCAAACATCCTCTATCATCAAGGATACGTCGACCATCTCTCGATCGTCCGCTGCGGAGGACACCCACCAACTCAACGCCAGTAGGACGAGGAAGAATCCATTGGGCCCGCCTCGCTTCAGCAGGCCCCACGAGCCCCCCACTTCTATCTCCTTGGGGCGTTGCAACACGCCTTCCCCGTCTAGACGGCCTTCTGGCTGGAGTCCGCGCCACCAAAGTCCCCACTCGGCCCCGTATTCAGTAATCCTCCCGAGCGTAGGTATCTTCTCGTACTGCCGGTGTGTCTGTATCCACTGACGAACCTGAATAGGCCTGTTCTTCGTCGGAAGGCGTGAATCAGGCCCCTGTATGGAGTATGAGCCAGGTGGCCAGGTGAGCATGAAATAATCCGTTCATAACGCACCTGTCCCATCGGATACCCTAGCTTCTCCTCGAGCTGAATCCATCTCGTCACCGCTTCCTGCCAGCGTGTGTCTTGGCTCACCGACGTCAAGTACGCCTTCGCTTCAACCATCCAACGAGGTTCAGCGCCATCTTCAACCTGCGAATGATGAGAAAGAGTCTTCGCCTCTCAAGACCAGCCAAGGCTCACCTCGCGCCCAACAACGGAGTCCACGTTCACAGAGGCGGTAGTGCTCGTCTCCTTCGGTGTCGGCGCCTCGGAATCGACAGCTGGGTTGGGAGCGGCTGGGGTAACGGGAGCGGCTGGGGTAACGGGAGCGGCTGGGGTAACGGGAGCGGCTGGGGTCACGGGAGCAGCTGGGGTAACGGGAGTACCAGGCGCAGAAGGGTCAGGCGTGATGGGCGTCGGAGCGGGACTGGGAAGGACGGTAGGGGCGACAGAAGCGGTAGGAACGACCTGATTAACAGACATATCGGCGGCGGTACTGGAGACTTGAGTGTCCGCAACAGAGGTTAGTCCATCGACCTTAGCTCTCGATCTGGTTGACATCCTACGAGCATTGTCCGGTGCGGTGCTTTCAATATCATGGGTTAGTCTCATGCGCTGTTCATAGGGATAGCTCGTACTCACCCACGCGACACAACCCTCGTCTTCTTACCCTTCTTCGGGGCCTGCAACGTCAAGTTCAGCAAACCCATCGCTTGCAGTTTCTCCCGGTTTGCCTTGATAGTCAGCATGCGTTCAGTCTCGAAGTCAACAAAATCTTGAACTTCTTCTTCGACCTCCTCCCCAAGACCGTCATCGCCTTCTCCCCCATCGTCTTCCTCACCCTCTTCCTCTTCCTCGTCTTTGTCAAAGTTGGCGTCAAGATCGACGTCCTCGTCCGCTTCAGCGTCGACATCCTCGTCCGCTTCAGCGTCGACATCCTCGTCCGCTTCAGCGTCGACATCCTCTGCATCTCCGCTTTGAGCCTCTACCGCGCCGACATCCTTGTTCTGGTCAACAGCAGCGNCCCCCTCGTTCAGGAGATGCCGCGGTCGGTGTCGAAGAAGGCGCAACGGCTGGAGACAGCGATGAGACATCATTGAGTACCTATCAAGATCGCGAGTACTGTACCTTTAGCTGTAGTCCCGCGTGCTCCCGCAGCTGCTTTATCCACAACGACTTCGACGCGACTAGCGGTTGAATCCTTCTCATGACCATGCGCTACCTTGTTACGAGCTTTCCCCTTGTCTTTTGCGTTCTTCCCAACGTGTTTGTCTCCCTTCTTACTCTTACTGGCGTNCCCCTTACTAGACGGGGGCTGTGCCTGCTCCGAGTTGTCAGCGTCTTGCAAATCTTTGTACATCGTTGTTAAGGTGTCGGTGAGGTCGCTTGCTAAACATACACGTACTGATCAGCTCTCAAGCTACGTCAAATATAAAGGGAAACTTACGGAAACACATGTCTGCAAAAGATGTGAACGAATCTACCATCGTTTGATGCGCATCGGGCGAAACCTCTTCGAACTTCAACTCCTCCTGCAGAGTCTTCCCAGCGTTGGCTCTGTACATGGTCACTATGTGCGTGCGCGTTTGCAATGAATTACGGCTCACGCTACGGTCATCATAGCCCCTGTACGAGGATGTGGTCCGGCGAAGATCGCGAACCCTACCCATCCCGTCAGACGGCTTAGGTTCTTGATCACATGATCCAGAGTTGCCGGCAAGCTCCCGAGGTTCCTATTGGCGATGTCAGGACTGACACGGTGCAGGATGCAACAAAGACTCACTTGACCAGCTTCTCGAGCATCTCCTCTTCTTCGTCTTCGTACGGCGAGGTCTCATTCTCTAGAACAGAGCCCAACACACCACCGCTAGCCCTCTTTTGCGAGAACTCGCGGTACTGCTCGACGCACCGCTGCACGTCCTCGGGCTCCTCAGCCAACAGCTCTGCCGCAACTCTGTTCCGGAACGTCAGCTCAGCCTCGGCTACCTCGTCCTTGCCTAGCTTCACGCGGTACATGTAGTACTTGGTATTGATCACCGGCATCACGCGCTCCTTGTAGAGACGGAGGTATGCTTGATAGGGATGGAGGTAACCAGTCTTCTTTTTGTTCAGGTTCAGGACGCGCCTACTGCCCGTTCCACGTGTCCGGTTGTAGAACCACCACCGGACACGCTGCGCGACAAAACATGAAACACGAGGCACAGTGAGTGAATGGAAGCGCATGATTGACACCACACTCACCTTACGCTGTGCCTTGGTTTTCTTCGATAGCGCCTTCTCCTTGTCGCCGTCCGCAGCCTGAACCTCTTCTGCAGTAAGATCTCCAAGTTCGAAGCGATGGAACCACTCAAAGTAGGTGATTGAGAAGAACCTGTCGGTGGTATTCTCGCGCTGCGCCTCGACGAAGTCGGGGAGGCGCTTCGAAAGCCATGCCGTCTGCTCTTCGGTCGCCCAGACTTTGCCGGGCATCGTGGCAATCGAAGGGTACGCGAGGGTGTGTGGGTGCTCTTCACGATTGACAACTGATGCAATATAAATGGCCAGGCTCCGCGGTGACAATGTGCGCTTATAGCTTACGGAAAGGTTAAAAAGGGTCGCGTCCTAGCGTGAGCCACGTTTCCACGCCTGCTGCTCAACCCGCATGTATCATTCCAAGTACCACCTCCCCGCTACTCGCCCAGTGTCTCCGACCGCCACCGCGCGACCTCCGCTCCTTTCAACAACAAGCCCCTACCTCCACCTTGCCGGCACTCCAAGCCCACTGCGTAACGAAGTACGTTTCCTTTAGCTCATTTCTTGACATGTTGACCGAATGCTTGCAATTCATTCCTTCAGTGCTCTTCAAGCGAGAGGCGGGTTCACAGCGTCCCCGCCACTAGTGCAGAAAATTTTCAGCGGGTGACCACCTCGCCTCTGGCAGGCACGCCTTCTAGGCATCACATGTCTCTTGATTCCGCAGATCTGGCCACTAACGGCGACCCCGTCCATGGCGTACTTCCTGGAGCATCAGCGGTGAACCACGGCGTTGAGATTGGAGCGGCTTCTCGTAAGTACAGTCCGACATCTCTGACATTCCACTTACCTCAATGTGCTGCAGGCGACGAGTGGGGTAACCTGGAATGGTTAACGGCGGAGGACATGCAAGATGTCGGTGACAGGTCGCGAGCCGCCCCTTTGTTCAAACCGACAGCTGACATAGGAGGGTTCGGCCGCTACTCGCGCATGTACGGGTCTATCACCGCTAGCCCGACCCTCAGTACTATTGCCGAAATCGACACCGTCATGCCGAACGATGACGACAATGACTTCGTAACGCGGGACATCCTTGGACCATCCTTTTCCCGCTATTCTGAGTCTGAACCCTACTACTGTCCTTCGCGAGAACCAGCCGGCCGCGCTCTCTCTCCAGACAGTGTTGAATGCCATTCATCTTCCATGCCGCCCCCACGCCTTGCAGAGACAGCGCTACCGTTGTTCGATCGGGCCTCCGATATCGGAGGGCGCTTCTCAGGCTGGGACAGTTCTAGGGATCCTTTCGTGGTTGTGGAACCGTCTCCTGCGGTTAGGCGGTCTCGGTGCCTTCCGCCGCCGTCTGATGCGGCTTGTAGCGAATATGTGCAAGAGGATCATGATGCAGATGCCTCGTCGGCCTCGACCGTATCCCGGGATTATCACTATAGCTATTATGGCGGTAATTAACTCTATTCGTCTCGCCAGGACCCATCATGCTGACGGTGTACAGAGATCCTTGACGACCCCTTCACATTCTCCAACATGCGACACCCCATATGGATTGTCATCACGACTGGTCGTCGTGTTGGTGTCTTCCGGGGGTGGTAAGTTATCTCAACCTCTTCTGTACGTCCAACTGTGCTTATTGACCACACTATGTCCAGGGATCGCGTCTACCAATACATTGAAGACCTCGGCCAATGTCAGTACTGCGGGTACAGTACCTATACTGCGGCTATGGACTATTACCAACAAGAGAAGGCTCGCCGTGCTATTGTGGTGCTAGTGTAGAGTTTGCGTTAGCAGAATATGATGCCGTGACATATTCCCGATAGATAGCCGTCGCTCGACCTGTTGATCATTCGTTTTCTCTGCCTCGTACTCAAACATAAACACGTTTTTGAGCTGGTAGCAGTTGTTTCAGCGTGGATGTACTTCTTTCCTTCCTCTAGTTCTCGCAAATTCATCCATATCATCGCGCCCAGAAGTTGCTTATAGGCCAATAGGGGAACCTGCAGAGCAAGCCAAATATTCTAAGATGCTTCAAGCATGTTTCTTTGCTGAACTGAGACGAGCCTCGACGCAACTCAGGGATTCCGACTTGGACTCAAAAGTAGGCGGACAAGTACTACCAGTGTGCAGAATCAGTATCTTCGGGTTCATGCAAATAATGAAGGGCGTACAGTTCGTGATATGGGCTTGACAGTGCTGTGATCTTGCAGACAGCACTAGGCCTTTGTATCAAGGCTGCGAGTGACATACCCTCATCGGACTTAACAGATCACCCATATTCTGAGCCCACTGTATAGTATTGCGGGCATTCGAGACGCTGCAGAAGCGATGCTGCATCAGTGCATAGAGCAGTAGATTTCCGTAGGGAATCAAGTCGCAGAACATATCCGTCCATTTCAGAGGGTTGCGTGGGTTCTGGGAGATACGATTGCAAGTGCTCCGGGGGACGTGACATCATATACACGCGATCGTCTACATCGACGCTCAGGTTGTCTGCTAATTCACTCTACATGACTAGCCCTATACGCCGTCGTTTGTACTATGGCTGAGACATAGATCATATATTCTGCAGCTCACGAATCAGTATAGGCGGGTCCATCCCGAGCTGTACGTTCGGAGCAGCAGTAAGACAACTTCGATGCTACGTGCTAATCAGAATGCTCATAAGCCATTCCGTCGTACACCGCATTCCTCTATACCTTGTCCTAGCGCTCTCGAATGCGCCGCAAGTTCCAATGCCACTGGCCGAGTAGTTTGGTGTATCTGAATATGAGCGCGTTGGGATCTATCTACGAGGGACGCATCAGTTGAGGCCACAGCACAGGCACAAGACATACCCGCGTCGCTTGAGCCTTCAATCTTTAACCTAGTATGTGCCCAGCAGTTCATCATTAGATATTGAACGATCTTGCACATGTGTGATCCGAGCTCGCATCGCTCGGCGGAGAGAGACCGTCGAAGCGTTAGGGCCGTAGTGTGCGAGGACTGTAACGAATGACTTAGCACATATGGTAGTTCGCACTCGTAGGATTACCAATGTTTCCACCCCGGCTCTGCTCTACTGGCTCATTCATCTCGCTACACGGTGATCCACCGCGCGGGCAACACATAATCTTGAATCTCCGGAGAGGCAGTTCTCCGAGTACTTGGTGATCATTGAGGAACCAGTCCAAGAAAGCACATGATTCCTCCTCCTCCTGTGCACAAGCGCGCGCCTCGGCTGTGGGCGGCAAGCGCCAAACACAAGCATATGCGCCGCTCCTCCAATCGGTCTGTATCGCTCCCCTCTACCAGCCCCACGAAACTGTGTTTGTACTCCCACCTTCCTACGTGCAGTCGATGGGCAGGAAACGAAAGGCGTCTCCAACGCCATCCTTCCAAGTTGTCAACTCAGGCGTATCATCAAAGGCCGTCCGAATGACACGCAATGTTACGGTCCATACTACAAGCACCGGGGCCCTCGGTAGTCGTTCACATACCATTTCTACAACGATAGCAACTCCTGCACCCGATAGTGTCTTGAACGCGCTGCATGGGTCGCACACAAGCCAACTTGATATGAGTGCAGACACCGACTCAGCCCATGCTGATAGCTCCGAACTCCCTTCCGACATCCTAGACGAGGGTAACGGAAAAACTAAACGGGTTAGAGAAGACCAAAGAGCTGCAGTAAGTCACAGAAACTCTGCGGGTACATTGTCTTTGTGATCTCACCGTGCTACTAAGAACAAGGTCCGAGATTGGCTCCCTCTACGGCAGGCCTACCTCGACGAGCTCCTCAGGAGGTGTGGCCGTCGAACGAAATCGTTTGACGCTTGCGCAGAGTGCAAGAGCAGCGCTGTTTGTTACCGCTGCCTTGATTGCAAGCGGCCGCGACCTCTCTGCCGCACATGCCTTCTGAAAAGCCATCAAGAGACGCCCCTTCATCGCCCTGAAGTAAGTTTGCTAGATCCTCACCTTAACCTCTGTACACGCGATTCATTTATGTCACAGAAATGGAACGGGAATTTCTTCGAATCCGCCGAGCTTTCCGCCCTGGGGTTTGTAGTAGAGTTAGGACACGATGGCGAACATTGTCCAGACCCATCGCCTCCATCCGATGTTCTCGTATACCACACCAACGGGTACCACACCGTCCGAGTCTCGTTGTGCACGTGTACGACGAGCCACTCCGAGCCCCTTCCGCCCTGGAAGCAATTCTTACGTGCGGATTGGATGCCGGCAACGACGGCGCGCCCATCTACGGCGTTCACATTTGACGTCTTGGACCTCTTCCATAACCTCACACATCAATCAAAGATAAACGCCTACGACTTCTACCATTCTCTTCATCGGCGGACAAGCAACGCCGGCGCACGCCAACATCCGGTAAGGCAGGGCAAAATACCGATTTTATTACAAACTAACGCGTCGTTGCATGTTTACAGAGCTGCTACAAACAGTTCGCGCACGTTGTACGCATCTGGCGCCATATCCAACAACTCAAATGGGCGGGACGCGGGCATGATCCTAACGGAGTGACAGCGACGACCCCTGGATCGCTTGCAGTCGTTTGTCCGGCATGCCCTCAACCAGGCAAGAACTTGCCGGAAGGCTGGGAATTCAGCCCGCCTGAACGAATGTGGGTGCCTGTCGACTCAACATGTCTCACTCTGGCGGCTAATCAACGCGTTAACAGGTGGCTATATACTCTTTACCTCATGATGGATGCAAATTTTCGATGCCGCTGCAAGGACCGTGGACTGGACGACGTTCAAATTGCGCCTGGGTGGTCATATTATGTCGAACAGGACAAGTTCGTGGAGCACGTCGCCCGCACATGTGATCGGGAAGATGAGGTCTGCGTTTCTCCCATGACTTTGTTCGGTACCAAGCTGACACTTGATTAGAAAAATACATGTTCCGCAGAGCATAACGCTATCATCAAGGCGAATATGCGTAAGGAAGGCTACATTGCTTCTGGCGTCGGTGCAGTGCTGTGCGCTCGCCACGCGTTTTTCCGGCCGAATGGCGTTGGCGACTTGCATTTGGGAGAAAAGTACGTAACGGCCGCTCGCCTGTTATCCACCCCCCTCACGACCGTTTCAGATTCCCTTATATGGATTTTCTCGTCGTCTCTACGCTTCTGGGCTCGGCCATGTTCATGCTAGTCCTGTCATACGACATCGCCTGTCAATACTGCAAAAACTTCGAAAGACGCCTACGTGAAGACTTCCTACCCGAGATGCGCCTCGACCTTGAGGACGTCAAGGTTCGCTTCGTGATCCCCAAGAACCATTTCAACGTCCATGGGCGCAATCATTCTCAATATTCTCTCAATCTTGTACCCCACGTCGGACGCACCTACGGCGAAGGCGTCGAGAGCTCCTGGAGTCATCTCAACCCCGTCGCTATGAGCACTCGGGAGATGGCTCTCGCCACTAGACACGAAGTCCTGAATGATCATATCGGCGCGTGGAATTGGCACAAAACGATAGAACTCGGTGAGCATGCTGATTGTCGTACTTGGACGTTGTCCCTCTGATATCTATTGTTCCAGGTCCCTCGCTCTTGAAGGCATTGCGACAGGCTGCTCAAATGGCTGTCAAGCAACGGAAGCTGTTCAACGAGTTCTCAGCAACGTTCCCCCCGGAGGTTGTGCGAGAGTGGGAACGTGTCATCTCGTTGTGGAATGTCAACCCGGGGAGCTGTCCGGATCCATATGAAGAACCCGAGACCAGTAAGTTCGGCTGTTACGGCGCCGTCACGGCGGGAACTTCAGGTTGCTAACATTTTCTAGCCACTACCCTCAGCAAAGTACGCCTTGATTTCGCTAAGGAAGACGCAGCGGCGTCTGCGGCACCGGCGGTATTGGACATGTCGCCCAGCGTTTTCATCCAAGTCGGTTTAGACCTGGAAGAGCAACAGTGCGTCTTATGCCTTCCTCAGACCCACGCCGTCTCTAACAGCCCTCCCAGACGTACCCTCAAGTTGAGAGATGCCGGCAAGACGGAAGGCGAGCTGGCGGACTTGCTCGAGAAACGAAACGTTCTCTCGAACCGTATTCGATGCTGGGCGGAAGCCCAAGACGTCTACATGCCCTTCGTCATGCAGCTGCGCCTTCAAACGAACACCTTACTTGTCCCGTCAAGCCCCGATGCCGCATCTGGCTCCACTCCCACTCTCACAGCTGAGTCTGAGGACGAGTTCCAGCTCCCCATCCCAGAAGCCGCCTCTCTATGGCTCCCC